>JAJONR010000282.1:0-272024 GCA_029582245.1 Solanum etuberosum
CTAATAGGATTAGACCCTTAAAATCTTACTAAAAAGGAATTAAATCTGATTTGGTAAGGAAAAGACTAAAGTACCCCTTACTATTTTCGGGTAACTTTCCTTAACTGGATAGCTTGACTTCAAAAGGGCATAACTCACTCATCCGACCTCGAAACTTAGCAAACTCGGTGGAATTGGAAAGATAATTCAAAGACCTTTCATTATCTATCTTTTAGCCCACCTAACTCATCCTTTACTGAGAGTTATGGTCATTTGAAGTTGACCCAAAACTCATAACTTAAGCATAACTTGCAAAATTTCAGATTTTGCTATTTTCAATTTAGTTCTTTTTGGAACTCAAGGTGCTACATCTAGTGACCTTAACACTTAAGAAATTTTAAATTCCTCGGTAAAATGCTACTCACAACGAAGGATGGTTCGAGTCTTAGCTCAAAAAAATTATGGGGTGTTACATTGTTATAATTACCTCTCGCGACTAACATTAACTATTAATTACGTGGGCTGACTTCGAGTTGTATAATTAGCCACATTTGTATAATTCACCACATTTGTATAATTCGCAACTAGCAATTGTTCTTTTGATTTATATTTGTATACGATGATTTATGTTTGTATATGACGATGATTTCCTTTCGTTTTTCAGTTTTGTCACCATATACATTCAATCTTTTTGTGTATAAACCTTTTAAAGGTTGTATAAACGTGTAGTTTTCAAATTTTATATAATTAATTTATATAATGTAATTTGTATAACTGTTGAAAGTTCATATGTTTATGTTAGTATCAATTTGTTATTTCAAGTTTTATCATATTTATATAAATCCAGACTTTATATTACTCAATTATACAAAAACATGTGAATTATACAAACGTAGCCGCAAATTATACAAATGAGATGTGAAATATACAAATTATTGCCCTCTCTCGCTCGCCTCTCTCCTCCCTCTCCCAATCTCGCTCGCCTCTCTCCTCCCTCTCCCCATCTCGCTCGCCTCTCTCCTCTCTCTCTCAATCTCGCTTGCCTCTCTCCTCCCTCTCTCAATTTCGCTTGCCTTATATACAAATGTATATGTATAATATACAATTATCTAACCGATATACATATACAATTCACCTCTGTCCAACTCTCTGCCCTCTCTCGCTCGCCTCTCTCCTCCCTCTCCCATTCTCGCTCACCTCTCTCCTTCCTCTTTCAATCTCACTCGCCTCTCTCCTCCCTCTCCCAATTTCACTTTCCATATATACAAATACATATGTATAATATACAATTATCTAACCGATATACATATACAATTCACCTCTCTCCCTCTCTCGCTCGCCTCTCTCCTCTCTCTCCCAATCTCGCTCGCCTCTCTCCTCCCTATAACATGTAGCTACAAATTGTAATTCTCAAACTATAACTATGGAGAGTAATTAGGCTATTTTTGAGTGGCTATATGCAAACGTTCCTCTTTATTTAATACCGTATATTACTTGGCCCATATATATTAAAATAAGTAGTTGGGCTTGTCACTTTAGTGCATAAATAATTTAGAAAAGAGATTAAAAAGGAGAACATAAATCACATGCGCTAAGAGGCGACCGACGTGAGAATCGCAAACTTCACTTTCAGGTAAAGATTTACTAGTCTTTCTTTAATATCCTTCAGTTAGATTTGGAATGGCATATAATTTGTATTGTTGTTATGTTAATTGAGTTGGCAGAAAGAAAGTGGAAACTGTTAATGTTGAGCCACACGTTTTGGGGGCTAGGTGAAGACAAATTAGTGATAGGCTAATGATTAGGCATTGGTTGCCAATAGGAATAATGATTCTGGAGTGTGTATGCGCCAGTAGGCGTGAAAATTATTAATTTCATGGGTAGCAGACCACTGTAGACACGTGATTTTTGATCGAACTTAAAAATTTTACACCATTTTAATACTTAAATACTATTATTTAGTAGGTATATATATTTCAATAAATGAATAAAAAGACCTGAAAATTCTAACAAATTATATGCTTTCTTTACATTTAGATTTTAATAAAAGAAATTTGAGCATTTAATGTATTTATTAGTTATTATTTATTTTAATTAATATTTCAACTTTTACCTAGTCTAAAAAATAAAAGTATATGTTATGAAAAAGAAGAAAAAAAAAGAGTCCTAAAAAATTCAAATTACCTCACCCTTAATCCTAATTACCCTCAAACTCCCATAACTTATTCCTCTTAAAAATCCTCTTCCCATTTATTTTTACTTTTATGTTTTACGTAAAATTTCCCACCCACACATTTTTTGTTGTTTTTTTAAACTTATTTTATTTCTTTTCTTTTCTATTTTTCTGCTCCTAAAAACTCTCAATCAAATACTCTTAAAATCTTCAATTAAATTATACTCCCCACCTCCACACGTTTTTTTTTTAAATTTTATTTTTATTTCTTTTCTTTTCTTTTCTATTTTTCTGCTCCTCAAAACTCTCAACCAAATAGCCTTAAAATCTTCAACTAAATTATATTCCCCACTTCCTCACATTCCCTTTAATTAGCACCAGACTCGTACCAAAAGATTATAAAAACAACGTACAGTAGAGGAAAAAAAAACAGAGGCAGAGAGAAAAAAAGTCAGAGCAAGAGTAAAAAAATAAAATTCAATTGAGCAGGAAGTTGGGATTGAGATTTTCGTTTACAGCTGCTAGTTTGCATACCTTTGAAGGTTCGTTTCATTTGTTATTATTGTTATTTTATGTTTATAAAAGTTTAGTTTATTGAGTCATTAATCAATCAAGATGAAGTAGTGGTTGTTATTGTTATTATATGGTCATTTATACATTTAATCCCAAGTTAAAATAATGTGTTGATTTCTTTATTTTCAACTAAATCACTTATTTATTTAGCCATTGTTTTAAGCTATTATCATTATTTTTTATTTCTTTTCATGATTATGATTATAATTTGTTAATAGAAATCGGAATGACGCATCTTGGGTTGTAAATACATTTTTTAGGGATTTGGATTATTTTTGACAATAATAAAAAAAAAAGAGAACGTTGTGTTTATGATAAACAGTAAGTTATTCAAGAATATTATGTTATAAACATTTTTATATGATTAATGTCATATGCATTATTTTTTGAGACATATGTTAACTTTTAAAAAAAAATTACTAAAATTTGACTCCAATGAATGAATAGTTTATTGAGGAAAACAAATGGGGTGTTGCATATTTAATACACATAGATGTTAAATCATATTTTATTTTCATGTTAATTAGTGTTTATATTTAATGGTGTCAGAATTAAGTTATTCGTGTAATTCGATCAATGATTTTCTTTATGATTGAGAGAATATGCTATAATATTTGTCTTTGTTGAAATTGGGCCTTCAACTTTTGATTAAAAATGCTACTTAGAAACTAATGCAGTTCTGTTCTAACAGTAATAGATTATCTTTGGCCTAAATCTAAAACTTATAACTTTAAAATTAATTATTGCATCTTTGACCAATAAGTATAAATCTTTTTTTTTTCACAAAAGAGCAATAAATAATAATAAGGTTTCAGTAAAGAATGTGGTTTCAAATCTTTTTGAGACACTTTTAAAAAAAAATCGGATGTAGTGACGCACTTTGGCCAAATGATCATATTAATTTTGATTTAATGTAAATTAAAATTTTTAGACTAAAAATATAAAGGTGACGCGATTGAGAGAAGAAAACAGCTATGCTTCTAAGTAATTATACCTCAAAATTGAGAATGCAGTTATGCATCCGATTTGAGATTAATAAATATCAACAATAAAACATATGAGCCAACCGTAGCATATAAAAAAATATATTTTAAAGATAGTATGAGTTAATAAAAGCGACCGTGCTTGAACCACGGGACTCGAGGGATGCCTAATACATTCCCCTCGGTCAACAAAATTCCTTACCCGGTCTTTTGTTTTTCGCAAACCAAATAAACAGTCATTTCCTTTTGATTAGGGATTTAAAAAGGTGACCTGGAACACCATAACTCAATTCCAAATGGCGACTTTGAAAATTTAAAATAATCCCTATTCAATACCGTAACTTAAATTGGAAAAACCCTTTCTGCCGTGCGAAAAAGGGGTGTGACATTTCTAGTGACTCAACTGCGGAATAACCAGAATTTGAGTTTTATTATATTGAATCTTACTTGATTTTATTATTTTTCTTTTTGGATATATTGTGTATGAATGTCAAATGTGCTACTTGTTGCTCATTTATTGATTTGATATTGTTGAACTGTATTATAAATTGTCTTCTATTGTTCACCTTATGAGTCTCTAGAAAATACTTCACAGACAGTCACAGGAATGCAGTTATACATCCTACTTTCTATTGAGATAAAGCTGGAGTATCTTGACACCCAGTAAAGGATTTAAGTCACACATGTTAGGCGGGTTTGGACCAGCAATGAAGTCGGAATATCGCTGCTACCGATAAGTTGCCCCTCCCTGGCTCGAGTTGTCCACTCGGGTAAGCTAGTCTAGATACCTATCTCCTTTGGGTTTGAACCTAGTAAAACTGAAACATAGACATGCTTATCCCTATGTAGGTTCTGCTTATTTGCAATATTTACATTTTGACTTAGTGGACTCGACACCGGGGTCAGGTCCATCTAGGACAGGAGACCCTCTTCTTGGCTAACATGTGTATTATATGTGTTATTTTTAAAATATCATTTGGAAGACCTCGACTGTTGACCGGCTTTAGGTTTACTCTAAAATAAATTCCTAAATATTTATATATATTTTTATCATTTTCGTAAAAAAAAAATGAATTTTTCATACAATATTTGTATATAAAAAAAATCTTTCAACCGATTTGCGTCATTTATAAAAATTAATAGAATATTTTTTGCAAATAAGATAATTTCATATTTAAGATAGTCAATAATATATAGATATCTCCCCATTAAGGTCTTTTCTTAGCTAGCATAGTTGATTTGAGTCTAAAAAAAATTTACAAATAATTTAGTTTCTTTTCCATCTAAAGTAGTCAATTTGGGCCTAAAAAGAAAAAAATATAACTCATCCAATCTAATTTGTTTTCTCTCTAAGGTAGTTGATTCGAGCCTAAAATTTCTCAATGACATAAATGTTTGACCATTACAAATTATTTATCGTAACTTGAAATTCTCATGTCCATGTAAGATAAACAAATTTAGAGCACGTTTGGCTTAGTATTAATCTTTTTCTTTATATATATATATATATATATGTAGCTATTTATTTCTCAAAACAAAAGTACCCTTTAATATATATGCGTGTCTCCCAATATATCCCTATTAATGAGTTGAAATTTCTAACAATTTTCTTTTTGGCAAAGTCCATTTCAAGATTTCATTTTTTTTCTTATTTTTACACAAAAATTCTTTATTAAGCCATATATATCACCCTCTATATTGACTTGATGTTTTAATTATAGTCATGTTAAAAGTATATCATCTTCAATATTTTCTTTGTTCTATCTACAAGTAATAGTAATTAAAATTCATAATAGTCGCTTCTAATAATAAATTTAGTTGAAATTATTATTTAAACCTTGATTTTAAATGTGGATTTACTAGAAATTGTTTTACAATTTGACTCTTAGAATAAACACTTGTTTAAGGAAATATATGTATCTTATTAAAGGAAATTTCAAATAAATTAAATATGTATTAACCACACATGCTCTAAGTCTGATTGTTCAAGTGACACACATTCAGGATGTATTCACTTTATACAAGTGTTTATTTTTTTTTTCCTCAGTCTTATTTCGAGAGAAATATTTTACGTCATTTTTTATATGAGTTTCACACTTCTTTTTTTTTTTTTAAAAAAAGAGTCAAATATAAGAGGTCCATAAATTAAGTATCGAAAGTATGAGCGTTTCTTAACCCTCCATCTTTTTTTATAGGCACAACATGGTTCATTCCGATCGCGAAAAGTGTCAAAAGAGGAAAAGAGATTCGAACGTACCACTCCAGGTTGTAGATTGTACTCCCTTGCAGTTGTGGACACAATGGAAAGACATGGGGTTGTTAAAACAAGGCATATTATTCAAATAATTGGGTTTCTTAACTAGAATCATGCAAGTTGACCCTAAGAGGGATGTGATGGAAGCACTGTTCTCCTTTTGGGATCCCGCACTCAATATTTTTCGTTTCTCAAATTTTCAGTTGACCCCAACCTTGGAGGAAATAGCCGGTTTTACTAGGTTTGGAGTGAGGTTGCACCATCAGAAGCTTGTTGCCCGAAGGGGCATATCCTTCAATAATTCTTTCAACACTTGAACATTTGCAAAGTCAAGGAGGAATCATTAGACAAAGGCTGGATCTCATTACAATTTCCGTATGATAGGTATGAAAAAGAAGACAGATTCAAGAAATTTGGAAGGCAACTCAGCAATAAGGGAAATTTTGAAACATGAAAAGAGCATAGACGTTTTGCTTTTATGGTAGCTTTTCTAAGAACAATGGTTTTTCCAAGGAGAGGCAGGAAGATTAACATCCGTTTGGCCGGGGTAGTGAATGTGTTAATAGAGAAAAAGAATTATACCATCGTCCCAATGATTTTAGCTGATATCTACCGCGCCTTAACTGTCTGCCAAAAAGGGAAATGTTTCTTCGAGGGATGCAACATATTGCTTCAACTATGGATAGTAGAAATTTTTTACCAACCTCCTACGGTGACAAGGTTTATTCAGGATCGAAGCGATTACATTACAAGTCATGCCAAAAGGGTGGAGAAATACTGGTGTCCGGAAGGGGTCAATGCTTGGGTGAAGCGTTTTCGCTCTCTAACGGAAGATAAGATCACTTGGAATTATCCTTGGTTCCCTTGGGAAAAAGTCATACACATGTCGTCTGTTAGCCCTTTTTTTATTGTTGATGGCTATTAGGGGTGTACAACCATACATACCACTATGGGTTCTACGTCAATTGGGAGGCGTCAAGTTCTACCTATTACGGAGGATATGAAAGACTTTATGTCCGAAGTTGGACCAGAAGTCCCCTTCCGGAAGGATTGGCCCAAAAGATTTGGGATGGTTGTATAGTCATGAGAATTGGAACAATGGTTAAAGAGCGACACATAGGAGAAACTCAACCGGGATACTCTAATTGGCTTGGAAAACAACCTCCATTACAGGTTAGGCCAGAGAGATCTGTAAAAGAACCAATAGACAATGAGGCTGAGATAAAAATAAAGGTCGAGCTGGCTATGCGCGATTACCTTGCTGAATATCAGGGTTTAAGAGCAAAATTAGAGCTCGCTAGAGCCGCTCTAACCCAACAACAAGCAGAATTCGAAGAGGAAAGATCCAAGGAGACTCAGAGAGAAACCCTTCTCCAAGGACAAGTTAATCTGGTAACAATTAGGGGAGTACAAATTGCGGAACTTGGGGTGTCCCGACAACAACAACTGAGGGCATGTGATCAGAAAAGTCAGACAAATTTTGAACAAGAGAGAGCTCAATGGATTCGTGAAAGGCGAAGACTTTGAGAGGAACTAGAGTCAGTCTCGACTGAAGAAAGACATGGTAGAGAAATGGTGGCCTCCCTTGATCAACAGATACGAGGATGGAATCAGATTTGCAATTCACTTCGATCAAAGGTCCATCGTTTGGCTGATCGCACAACCCAAATGGTTCTAGATTACCAAGAGATGAACCATGAAAAATTTATGGCAGAAGTACCTAAATTTGCTAAGTACCTTACCACTTCATTGCAAGATATATATCAGAGTGTAGGAGGTCGTTTAAAACCGCAATCTCCGCGAGTGAGCAAATTGGGATGCAAGCGTGACAATTAGATCTTAGGGATAGGAGGGCTGAAACAAACCTTTGTTTCATTCGTGTCATTTCCTTTTAACTTAAGTCCTGCTTTATTTCTTCTACGTTTCTACACTTTGTTTAAGTCATGTCTGTTTAAGTTACTAACATTCGTTTGATGATATTTTCATCATTTTCCTACTTATGTTTCAAACATTGAAATGATATTTTGAGTTATGCTTATTTCATGTTTCATTTTTTTCCATTAATATGAATAAATAGATATATAAATAGTAATGTATATATCTATATGTATAAATCTAATAATAATAATAATAACAATAATATAATAATGTATATTCTCGAACTACATAAAGATATGATTCATGCACCAACATGATACGTAGGGACCCCAATGGGTTCGATCGAAACCTTTTAAACAAAAATAACTAAAGAGGAGAAAAATGCCTAGATAAGCCGGGATGAAACATAAGGTCTTCCATATTAGAAGTATAATGTGGATGCAATGTGCTCAATCTCTTAACACTAATCCGTTTGCTACTCCATTCTGAAAGAAAGAGAGACATATTAGCTTAAAGGTGGTTGGTTTGTGGTTAAGCTGGCCTTCCATCCCTACTATACTAGGTCAAAAGGGAATAAGAAAATGACCCGCAAAGACATAAATGAGTCGGACAATGATGAGGTCCAAAACCAGATGGTTTCACAAGAAACAGTGTCAATAGAAGAAGTAAGGATATTAAGACAACAAATGGCAGAAATGTACGAAGCTTGGATGAGTGGACAAGCTCCACCGTCCCCAATCCGGGATTATCTAAATACAAATATGTCACACCCTATTCAAGTGTCGACAAGTGATCCAATTTATCCACCTAGATTTAGCCCCTTTACTAACATGTCCAACGTCGCTAGAACTTCTACGGTGCGCCCTTTGAGTACACCTATGATGAGTAATCCACTCTTCGTGCCAACTGCGCCGACTAATAATGTCCCACAACCAATAATGTTGCCCAAATCCAACAATGATCCTCCATCCAAAGATCCTCGTGATCATGGCTACACCTCTGAAGAGGCTCTTAAAATTCCAAGCTCTTATCCCCACACTCATCAATATAGTTCCCCTGTCCATGTTGATAAAATGGTTAAGAACGAGGAACATGAAGAAATGACTAGGAAAATGAAGAGTTTGGAACAAAGTATAAGAGATATGAAGGGTCTAGGAGGCCACAAAGGCATCTCATTCAATTATTTGTTCATGTTCCCCCACGTCCATTTGCCTGCTAGCTTTAAAACCCTAAAGTTTGAGAAATACGATGGTCATGGAGACCCTATAGCTCATTTGAAGAAATATTGCAATCAACCGAGGGGTGCTGAGGGCAAAGAAGAATTGCTCATGGCCTATTTTGGGGAAAGCCTGGTGGGAATTGCATCTGAATGGTTCATAGATCAGGATATTGCCAATTGGCATACATCGGATGATTTGGCTCGATGTTTTATGCAACAATTCTAATATAATATTGATATCGTGCTAGACTGCTCCTCCCTTGCCAACATGAGGAAAAAGACTACTGAAATTTTTTGTGAATATGCTGTTAGGTGGAGGGAGAAGGCTGCTAGGGTTAAGCCATCAATGAAGGAGTCAGAGATGATTGACGTCTTTCTCCAATCTCAAGAACCTGACTACTTTCATTACTTGCTCTCTGCCTTCGGAAAAACATTCGTCGAAGTTATTAAGGTTGGGGAAATGGTAGAAATGACATCAAGTATGGAAAAATTATAAGCCAAGCTGTCTTAAAAGCCACAACACAAGTGCTTCAAAATGGTTCTGGAAATCTTGGAGGAAAGAAAAGAAGGGAAGATGTAGCTACCATTATACCAGCGCCTCAGACCTATGTCCAAGATAATCACCCTCAACACTATTTTCCTTCCCTAACTCCACATCCCTTCCCATACTCTCAATATCCCGTTTTTAGTACACAACCAATTGCTCCCCCTTATTATCCGCAATGTTGTGCACCAACTCCTCAAAATCATCCACCACCCCCACAAATTCACCAAAATACTGCTAGAATTCCTTTTCATCCTAGACCAGAATACAAGAAGGGAAATGGAGTTAAGGATGAGTTCATCCCTATCGGAGAATCATATGCTAGCTTGTTCCAAAAATTAAGGACGTTGAATGTTTTAAGTCCTATTGAAAGAAGAATGTCGAATCCTCCCCCGAGAAATCTAGATTATTCTCAACGCTGTGCATATTGTTCTAATACCCCCGGGTCCAACATAGAGAGATACTGGTACTTGAAAAGGGCAATTCAATATTTGATCGATAGTCATCGAATTATAGTTGAAAGCCCGAATGGACCAAACATCAATCAAAATCCATTACCTAGGCATACTGAAACAAACTTGTTAGAGATGATGAATGGTCACGAAGAATTTGCAGTCCCATACAAGCCAATCCTTAAGGTTGAAACTAGCATAGAAAATTCGGCGAATGTTGTTTACTTGACAAAAATGATGCCTTCAGGGGCGGAAAGGACGTCGGAAAAGTTGAGCCCGTCAAACACACCCATCCTAACTGTGAAAGGAGCACCTGAAGATGTTTGGGCAAGTCAGAGAGAGGCAAGATTGGTTGTTCCAAGAGGGCCAAAAAAGCCTATCTTGATCGTGCAAGGAGCCTATATTCCACCTGTGATCATTAGGCCAGTGTACAAACTTCCAATTACTAACCCAAAGGCTGTCCCTTGGAATTATGAGCCCACCGTCGTGACGTACAAGGGGAAAGAAGTCAATGAAGAAGTAGATGAAGTATGAGGAATGACCCGTCCGGGAAGATGTTATGCTCCGACCGAATTAAGGAAAACTAAAACTGACCAAATGCCAGATAAGATTCCAGTCAATGAAGAAGAAGCAGAGGAGTTCTTAAGAAAAATGAAATTGTCAGACTAATCCATTGTGGAACAACTAAGGAAAACTCCAGCCCAAATCTCTATGTTGTCTTTGTTGATACATTCAGATGAACATCGTAAAACTGTAATGAAGATTTTGAATGAAGCACATGTTCCTAATGAAGTTACAGTAATTCAGTTAGAGAAGATTGCTGGGAGGATCTTTGAGGTAAACCGAATCATCTTTTCAGATGATGAGCTACCGGTGGAAGGCACGAGACATAACCAAGGCCTCCATATCACTGTAAAGTGTGAGCTTTCCTATGTCACTCAAGTTCTAATTTATGGAGGATCTGGGGCAAATATTTGTCCTTTATCAACTCTACAAAAATTGAATATTATTGTTGAAAGGGTACGACCCAACAACGTATGTGTTAGAGCTTTTGACGGGTCAAAAACAAATGCCATTGGTGAGATAGAGCTCGTACTAACAATAGGGCCTGTCGATTTCATCGTGAATTTTCAAGTGTTGAATATCAATGCATCCTACAATCTACTGTTGGGGAGACCATGGGTGCATAGGGCTAGGGCAGGCCCTTCTACATTGCATCAATTGATCAAGTTTGAATACGACCGACAAGAAGTCATTGTTAATGGTGAGGGGACCTGTCAATCTATAAAGACTCTTCCCTTCCTTTTATCAAGGTGAATAATGAGACTAAGGCACTGGTTTGTCAAGCTTTCGAGGTAGTGGTCGTTGAGCATATCCTTGAGGGGAATCTCATTTCAAAACCACAATTACCCATGGCATCTGTGATGATGGTGAATGAAATGCTGAAGGATGGGTTTGAACCAGATAAAGGATTGGGGATCTTCTTGCAAGGGAGAGCTTATCCGGTGTACCCACGTAAGAGCTTTGGTACTTCTGGCTTAGGATACAAGCCCACAATCGAAGACAAAATGAAGGCCAAAAAGCATAAAAGTGAAGTATGGTCACTTACCAAGACAATACCACCCATATAAAAATCCTTCATCAAAACCTATATAGAAGATTCTCTTGAGTTACCACTCCCAAAGCCAGTGTTGGAGGCTAACGAAGAATTGATCGACTATTTTCAGAATTTATTTGTCGAGGCCAATATGGTTGAAATCGAAGAAGGCTTTAGTAATAGAGAGGTGAAATTCATTAGTCCTGATGTCCAGCTGAACAATTGGGAGGCCACTCCTCTCCCAATTAAGAATTAGTCTTGGTAGTCTGTCTTGTTTTCCTTTCTATTATCTGATTTATTCAAGGGTTGTAATTCTGATTTTATCTTTTTGTTTTATTTCAAAACTCTCTATCTTCCTTTTCAATAGGATGTAATTGTGTTTTTATTTCAATCTAATATATTTATTTATTTTCTTCTAAACAGTTCTTTCTATGCCGATTCTAGTGATATGACATGCATGTAGAATTTTTCATCAGATCTTAAAATCCAATCTAATCTTCAACCTAATCCTGAAATAATAAGCCGAGAAGTCGAATATGATGAAGACGAAGTGTTTGAAGAAGTAAGCAAGGATTTCAAATATTTTGAGAATAAATCAAACCCAAACATGAGTGAGACTGAGACAATAAATTTAGGAGATCATGGAAATATTAGGGAGACTAAGATAAGTGTACATGCTCGACAATAATAGGAAGATATAATCCAGGCTCTGTTTGATTACAAAGATGATTTTGCATCGTCTTATGATGATATGCCTGGCTTAAGCACTGACATGGTGGTTCACAAGTTGCCGACTGACCCTAAGTTTCCACCGGTCAAGCAAAAGTTGAGAAAGCTTAAAACTGACATAAGTGTAATAATTTAGGAGGAGATCACGAAGCAACTTGAAGCCAAAGTCATTCGAGTCGCTCAATATCCTTCTTGGTTAGCCAATATTGTGCCTGTCCTAAAGAAAGACGACAAAGTTCGAATGTGTGTTGATTATCATGATTTGAACAAAGCAAGTCCAAAAGATGACTTTCCCTTTCCCAACATCCATATTTTATTGGATAATTATGCTGAACATGAAATTGCATCTTTTGTGGATTGCTACAGGGGGTACCATCAAATTATTATGGATGATGGAGATGAAGAAAAAACATCTTTTATCACATCATGGGGTACATATTGTTATCGAGTCATGCCAGTTGGGTTAAAAAAATTGGGAGCAACTTATATGAGGGCAATTACAACCATGTTTCATGATATGATGCATAAAGAAATTGAAGTTTATGTGGATGGTGTGATCATCAAATCAAAAAAGCAGTCAAATCATGTGCAAGATTTAAGAAAATTCTCCGAAAGGCCGCGAAGGTATAATCTCAAGCTTAATCCTGCAAAGTGTGTATTTGGAGTACCGTCAGGAAAGCTTTTGGGATTTATAGTTAGTCGACGAGGTATTAAGTTAGATCCTTCAAAAATAAATGACATTTAAGAATTGCCACCGCCAAGGAACAAAACCGAGGTGATGAGCCTGCTAGGAAGGCTAAACTACATCAGTAGATTCATTGCTCAACTCACAACAACTTGCGAGGCCATTTTTAAGTTGTTAAAAAAGAATGCTACGGTCGAATGGACTGAAGAATGTCAAGAGGCTTTTGAAATAATCAAGAGGTACATATTGAATCCTCTTGTGTTGGTTTCTTATGAGCCAGGTAGACCATTGATATTATATATGTCAGTACTGGATAATTCTTTTGGTCGTGTATTGGGTAGCATGATGTCATTGGGAAGAAAGAGCAAGCCATTTATTACCTCAACAAGAAATTTACCGTTTATGAATCTAAGTACACCCTTCTTGAAAGAACATGTTGTGCCCTAACTTGGGTAGCACAGAAGTTGAAACATTATCTTTCGTCTTATACTACTTATCTCATTTCTCGTATGGATCCGTTAAAATACATTTTTCAAAAGCCCATGCCCACGGGTAGGCTTGCAAAATGGGAAATATTACTCACATAGTTTGACATTATCTATGTGACATGGACTGCAATGAAAGCTCAAGCATTGACAGATCATTTGGCAGAGAACCCTATTGATGAAGAATATGAACCGATTAGGACCTACTTTCCTGACGAGGAGGTATCATGTGTTGATGAATTTATTCTCGATGACAATCAGGGATGGAAGTTGTTCTTTGACGGGACCTCTATCAAGAAAGGAGTTGGGATAAGAGTTGTTCTTATGTATGAATCAGGGGAATATTACCCTATAACAGCCCAACTTAGATTCTATTCTACCAACAATATGTCAGAGTATGAAGCTTGCATCTTAGGCTTGAGGTTAGCTACTGACATGGGCATTCAAGAGTTGTTAGTGTTAGGAGACTCAGACTTACTAGTCCATCAAATTCAAGGAGAATGGGAAACTCGTGACCCAAAGCTCATACCATATCAGCTTTTTTTATAAGATCTTTATCGACGGTTTGTGTCAATAAAGTTGACACATTCCTAGAGTTCATAATGAGATTGTTGATGCATTGGCAACTTTATCTTTGATGCTCCAACATCCTAACGAAGCTCATATCGACCCTTTGTACATACATATTTGTGATCAGCATGCTTATTGCAACATGGTTAAGTAACAATTTGACGGTAAACCTTGGTTCCATGATATTAAAGCATATCTTTAATCCAGAGAGTGTCCGACTGATGGCACTAGTAATCAAAAAAGGACTATTTGGCCACTAGCTAGCGGTTTTTTCTTAAGAGGAGGAATCTTGTACAAAAAGACTCCTGATTTGGGTCTTCTAAGATGTGTAAATGCTAGAGATGCTGCAACAATCATAATTGAAGTACACTCCGGAGTTTGTGGACCTCACATGAATGGATATGTTCTAGCAAAGAAAATACTTCGAGCAAGTTATTATTGGCGCACCATGGAGCGGGATTCCATACAGTTTGTTTGTAAATGTCATGAATGTCAAATACACAGTGATTTGATACATTCTCCTCCTTCAGAGTTGCATGCAATGTCTGCCCCATGGCCTTTTGTGGCATTGGGAATGGATGTGATTGGACCAATAGAACCAAAGCATCGAATGGTCATAGGTTCATCCTAGTGGCTATTTATTATTTTACAAAGTGGGTGGAAGAAATAACTTTCAAGTCAGTGACCAAAAAGGTCGTGGTGGATTTCATTCATTTCAACATCATCTATCGATTCGGTATTCCAAAGGTAATTGTTACCGATAATGCTGCAAATATCAACAATCGTTTAATGTAAGAGGTATGCCATCAATTTAAGGTTGAACATCGAAATTCGACTCTGTATCACCCAAAAGCAAATGGGGCTGTAGAAGCTGCTAACAAAAATAGAAAAAAGATACTTTGTAAAATGGTACAAGGTTCTCGACAATGGCATGAAAAGTTGCCTTTGCTTTGTTGGGTTATCGCACTACACTATGTACGTCAGTAGGTGCCACCCCTATTTGTTGGTATATGGAACTGAGGCAGTTATAACTGCAGAGGTTGAGATTCCATCCCTACGGATTGTTGTAGAGGCTGAAATCGATGATGATGAGTGCATCAGTACACGGTTGGAGCAACTAATCTTGATTGATGAGAAGCGATTGACATCAGTATGTCATGGACTATTGTACCAGAAAAGAATGGCACGAGCATACAACAAAAAGGTGCGTCCTAGACGTTGCGAAGAGGGTCAATTAGTCTTGAGACGCATTTTGCCACACCAGGCCGAAGTCAAAGGCAAATTTTCTCCAAATTGGAAAGGACCATTTATTGTAAAGAAGGTATTATACAATGGTTCTCTTTACTTAGTAGATATAGAAGGAAAACTGACAGAAATGGTCGTCAATGCTGATGCCGTGAAAAGATATTATATATGATTTGATTTTTTGGTATTAAAAACCCTCATGTTTGGACTTTACATTTTAAAGGTTGATGTAATGGAAATTCTTGGATTTGTGTCTAAGCATTAAGTCATATGTTGCTACCCTTGTTGATATTTAATTTACTTCCTTGGCTCTTCCAAAAAAAAAAAAAAAAAAAAAAAAAATAGAAAGAAAAAAAAACAAAAAAAACAAAAAAAAATCAATCAACCTAAACTACGTTTGATATGATTCTTGTTTTGGCAAGATACATAGGCAGCCCTAGTGTTGAGGACCTAATAAAAAATTCAAAATCCCATATTTCAAAAAACGGGGGCAAAAGTCATTTACTTTTATTATTTTTATTATTTTTTTCTATCCCAAAGCTAAAAGTCAACCCATCATTGAAAGTCATATTTGAGCTTTCATGCCGTCATTTCATTCTAACCTTGTCGAAAAGTCATGTTTCAATCAAAAAAAGACCTTTGGATCAACCTTTGAAATTTCAACAGTAAGTATGTTAAGGGTACAAATGATGACACCATGAGAGATACTCTTTGAAATTTTAAGAGAGTCTTATTGGTGAAGACCCTAGGTGGGCACCGTAAGGCGAAGGTGAGCTGAGAGAAATAAAAATGAGAGAGTTTTATTGGTGAAAACCCTAATGGGCACCATAAGGCGAATGTGAGTTGAGAGAAATAAAAATGAGAGAGTCTTATTGGTGAAAATTCTAACGGGCACCATAAGGCGAAGGTGAGCTGAGAGAAAAAAAAAAGAGAGTTTTATTGGTGAAAACCCTAATGGGCACCATAAGGCGAATGTGAGATGAAGGAATCAAAATGAAAGAGTCTTAGTGGCGAAAACCCTCGTGGGCTTCATAAGGCGAATAAGAGTTTGAACTAGATTATGACTTTGTTAAATGTTGGAACTCCACGTCAAAATTAGATGATCAATAATGGTTGATTAATAGATTGGATGGACAAATTGGGATAATCAATTCAAAGTGCATGTCATGATTAGTAGAGTCGGCCACCACACTCAGATAAGTTTTCTTTTTTTCCTCTCTCTAAAAGAAATCTTTTCTCATCGAATCATCTTCTTCTATTCTTGTGTAGTGTATATTTATTTTTCTTCCTCTTTTCATCATTTTCTTTCATATGTCCTTGAGTCGAGTATGTGTCAAGAAAGTGAGAAATGATTTCAAGACTCAATACCAACTCTCTATATTATACAAGGTGAAGCATCAGACCAATGAGTTATCATCTATCGGCAAGTTTTGGATTCAGAAGAAAGCGTGATTTAATGAAGGCTACACAATGAGTATCGTGAAATAAAGGCATATATTTGATTTAAGTCGCTCAAAGTAAGCAAATTTGGGGTAAAAAATACAGTCAATCAATAACGAGCACTAGCCGTTGGGAAATAAGTGAAAACATGACAATTACTGGAGAAATCCTCATCAAAAAGCAGAACCACAAACCAACCACCACATTTTTAAACTCACAAATTTTCTTAGTTCAAGTAGGGGTACAAGTTATTTCAAGATTAAAGGAAACAAAAGAGCCTAGATGTTCAATTTAGTCTACAAAGAGAAAAATTACAACATTGCAATAAAGGTTTATGAAACTCAATTACAGAGAAATTGATCAATTGAAAAAAATAATATTAATTGTAGCAATTACCTGAGAGATGGAATCTCCTTTTCTTGAATGTTTCACAAATAATTTGAATAACACTCCCAAAAATTTTATCGTACATACTGGGAAAATGTTTGGGTTGTATTATTAGTATATTAAGCATAGTATAGTAGGACCCTCCTGGATAATGGGACACTAGCAGTACCCTCCTGGATAATGGGACTAGCAGGACCCTCATGAATAATGCGACATAGTACAACATGACCCTCCTGAATAATGGGACGTAGTATATCAGGGCCCTCCTGGATAATGGGACACTAGCAGGACCCTCCTGAATAATGGGACTAGCAGGACCCTCCTGAATAATGCGATGTAGTATAGCAGGGCCCTCCTGGATAATGGGACACCAACATCACCCTCCTTGATAATGGGACTAGCAGGACCCTCCTGAATAATGAGACGTAGTATAGCAGGGCCCTCCTGGATAATGGGACACTAGTAGGACCCTCCTGGATAATGGGACTATGTAACACCTCGGATTCGAAAGAGGGAAATATAACAGTTTTCAGGACATACAGGTGCCATCACGAGGACCAACCATAGGCCGTGGGCCGAACCACGAGCCGTAGGTGGGGTCGTGGAGAAGGCCACTTAGATTTTGTCCAGGCATGGAAAACAGTGGGACCTACGGACCGTAGGTGGGTCCACCCCCCGTGGGGCAACATTCGTAGGTCAAGAGGTCCAGGAAATAAGTCCCGAACCACCAATGATCCAATTGAGTGGATAATGATTGTTTATGATTGAATTGATAGTAATACATGTTTTTAGGATGAAATTACATGTACCCATGCTTATCCCATGATTCTAACCTAGAATTGATATAAATGGGTTGATGCCATGAAGGGAAACTTTATGGGTTAGGGTTGTCCTTATAGGATTGATGAATTATGATGTTAATTGCTTGTGATTAGTGCATAGATGATGACCATGAGATTTATTTCTTTGAGAGTAAAGCCTAGGCTATGAGTTGTTGATTGTCGATGCTGAAGTGTGGAAGGGATACTTCCCACAATGAATTGCTAAGCATGATTGTATGAATGTGAAAGATTTACTCACTTGAATGATTCTAGGATGAAAGGATTGCTCACCTAAAATGAATCTAGACTAAAAGACTATGTAATTAATGAGGCTAGAGGCGACTACCCTTGACCTCCATATGAGAAGTATATGAGGTGATTTCCATACTCCTTAGAATTGAAAAAGAGGTTATTCCTCACGTTCATATTATGATGAATGATGTGGAGGAGAGTACATGTTATCTTAAAGTAAATAAAGCAGAGGCGAATACCCATTAGCCTTTTAAGTTAAGCAAGGAGGCGAATCCCCATGTCTTTAAAAGTATGAATAATGTGAACTATGTTGTGATAAAAAAATATCTTGGATTGTAGCTTGAGATGCCTTCCATGAGGTAAGCTTGACTATAGGCGGATGATCCAAGTCTTGACTAAGGATAAGTAAGGTTACTTGAGAAGTGTTCCTTTCTTATTATGATGATGATTATGTGCATTGATTATGCTTATGGTTTATATTGACTAACCATTATGTTTATGTTGTTTATGCTAGCTATCATATTTAGTACATGATTGTACTAACACATACTTTGCCTACATTCTTATCAAATGTAGGGTCCGGCGATATTGATTCTCACACTCGTGGCTAGGTTCATATTTGATCAAGAAGTGAAGATTTGGTGAGTCCTTATTGTGTTCGAGGATGTGATCACCACTTTCTTTTATGTCTTTCGTTTTATGTCTCAGACTATTGTATGGGCTGTGACCCAAGACTTTATTCATGTTGGTTAGATGGTTTGAGACAATTGTATTAGACTTCCACTCCTTTTATAAAGACTTTGATTTTTTTGAAATGTTTTTAAATTTCTGCATCATTTCTATTACTTTATGTTATGATATGCTAGGTGGCTTGTATGAGGCCTCTCGGGGTCATGTACGCCTTGTTACATCTAGTGGGTACCCATGGGTCGTGATAAACTTGGTAATCAGAGCACAAAGTTTAGAATGGTTCTAGGATGTCTCAAACCATGTCAAGTAGAGTCTTGTTCATAAGTGTGAAGCGCGCCATATTTATGAATGAGAGGCTACTAGATGTTTAGGAAACTTCACTTCTTCATTTCTCTAAGTCGTGCTATATAGTTTACCTCTATAAAGTCATTCTCTTAATCCTTACCCGATGGTTTTCAGGATATGACTAGTAGAAGGGCTAATGTTTGAAGGACTGAGGGAGACAATGTGGGCCAAGAAGTTCCTCCCCAAGCTCCTCCTCAAGCTTCGATTGATCCTTTGGCTGAGAATGTAACAAATGTGGAGTTTAGGTCGGATTTCCAAGTGTTGGCTCAAGCCGTGACGGCTCAAGCCAATAGAGAGGTGGTATCTCCCGTGAACCCAAATGTGGCTACGGCGGCGGCAAGAGTGAGGGACTTTACAAGAATGAACCCTCCAGAATTTTATGGCTCCAAAGCCGAGGAAAATCCTCAAGAGTTTATCAATGAAGTCTATAAGATACTTGCTATTATGGGAGTGACTCCGGTAGAGAAGGCAGAATTGGCTGCTTACCAACTCAAAGGGGTTGCTCAGATTTGGTCCAATCAATGGAAAGAGGCAAGGCTGGAAGAAGCGGGTTCCATAGAATGGGAAATGTTCAAAAGTGCTTTTCTTGATCGATTTTTCCCTCTTGAGATGAGAGAGGCCAAGGTGCTCGAGTTCATTAACCTTTGGCAAGGAAATATGAGTGTAAGGGAGTATGCATTGAGGTTCACTTAGTTGTCCAAATATACCCCCTCTATTGTAGCAGATCGTAGAACTAAGATGAGCAAGTTTGTGTCGGAATTGTCCGACATGGTAGTCAAAGAATGCCGCACTGTTATGCTTGTCCATGACATAGACATTTCTCGTCTTATGGTGCATGCCTAACAGATTGAGGAGGAAAAGCTTAAGGAAAGATCTAGGGAGGCAAAAAGGGCAAGAACGGATGATGGTAACTTTTCACATTCGAGGTCCGGTGAACAGGGTCGTTCAAGGTTTCGGCAAAATTTCTCCTGGCAAGGTTCTTATAATGCTCCTCAAAGGTCTAGCAATGAAAGGGTGTCTAACCCTAAACCTCAAGGAGATAGTAGTAGATCCTCGATGCCTACTTGTGCTAAGTGTGGAAGAAATCACGAGGGTAAGTGTCTTGCGGGTTCTAATGCTTGCTTTGGGTGTGGTAAGACGGATCACAAGATAAGGAATTGTCCTTCGGTTACCAAGAATGACGGAGATACTCGTCGTAGGGCTCAACCCTACCCTTCATCCGGTCCAAGTGGTTCGGGTGCAAGTGCTCCTAAGCGAAAGCACTTTTATGCTCTTCAGACTAGAGGTGATCAAGAGAGTTCCCCGGATGTGGTGATCAGTATGTTAAAAGTTTTCCAAATAGATGTATATGCTTTAATTGATCCCGGTGTTACTTTTTCCTTTGTGACTCCTTATGTGACCATGAGGTTTGATGTGCTCCCCGATGTGTTATTAGAACCTTTTTCTGTCTCTACTCCTGTTGGTGATATTATTGTGGCAAAAAGGGTTTATATAAAATGTCTCGTTTCCTTATCCCATAGAGTTACTCTTGTTGACTTGGTAGATCTTGATATGTTAGACTTTGGTGTCATTTTGGGTATGGATTGGTTGCATTCATGTTATGCCTCTATTGATTGTAGAGCTCAGGTAGTCAAATTTCTGCTTCTAAATGAGCCTATCCTAGAGTGGAAGGGGGGAAATTCTATGCCTAAGGGTCAGTTTGTCTCTTGTCTAAAAGCTAGAAAGATAATTTCTAAGGGTTTTATTTACCATCTAGTAAGGGTGAGGGATGTAGATTCCAAAATCCCTTCTCTTGAGTCGGTCCCCGTTGTAAATGAGTTTCCGGAAGTGTTCCCAGATGACTTACCCGGTATTCCTCCCGAGTGGGAAATAGACTTTGGTATTGATCTTCTCCCAGATACACAACCTATCTGTATTCCTCCTTACCGTGTGGCTCCGGAAGAACTTAAGGAGTTGAAAGAACAGTTGAAGGATCTGTAAGACAAATGCTTCATCAGACCGAGTATTTGATACACTTAAATTACACCTCCCTAAAGAAGTATAAGCGATCGTTATCAAGTAAATAACCCAACTTGTAGGTTGGGGTCGATCCCACGAGGAATATGGTTCAGACTTAAACTTAACCAACAATTATATCCGTTTAGTCAAACTATTTCTGAGAAAAGTAAACAGGGGTTTTTTATCTAAAGAAACAGATTTATTGATTAATTAACAAGAAAACAAGATTCAAACTTTGACTTATCAATATGAGATGGAAACTAGGGTATATGTGTTCCCCACAAGCTCTTAACGCAGTAATCCTAATAATAGTAATCCTATCCTAGTGTTTGACATGCAAAGTTGGTAAGTTAGGTATCCCTAAGTGATTGGTCCTCCAAGTAGGAAATTTCACCATGCAACTTGGTCCGTCTACGGGTGTATGCTTTACTAACCCTTACCTTTACCCTAGATTAGTCATCATATTAATTTAGTTTAATTTTCACCCTCAGATAAATTGAAATCAAACTATTAGATAGCATCCACTAAATCTCTGTTGTTTAATCCTTTTCTCATTCATTACCTCCTTGGTCCGGCAAGTAGGAACGAGGCGAGTTCTAACATTTGCAACCGTTAAAAAGACTTCTAAATGAAAGAATTAACAATACACGCATAAACACTATTCAAGAATTACTTAATTATTATTCATACTTTGTTAATTGCTCATGGTTCCCACAACCCTAGTTGTGGATTTAGCTACTCATGCTTGAGAGTTCACAATTCATAATTAGGTTAAAAGAATTCATGAACTTACAGTTAGAATAGATGAAACACGAATTCTTGAATTGAATTTCCAAGTGAAAAATGTATAAAATGAATTCCGGAAGTTAAATTGCTAAATGTTTGCAAAATAATTCCAAAAGACCAAAAACTAGAAGTATACAATAATGTCTAACCCCCAAAAACAAGAATTACAACTCCTATTTATAGAAACAAATCCCAAACTAAGTAGGAAACAAAATAAGGAAATAAACTGCTCAGACGCAGTTTCTGTTGACGCCTCGACCTACGGACCGTGGGTAAACCTACGGTCTGTAAGTCACCCTCCGTGGACCAACACTTGGAAAATAAATCAGGTATTGGAACTTCAACTCTTTGATCCCCAACGACGGATGTGCAGGACGGTCCGTGGGTCGACCTACGATCCGTCGATGCCTCTGTGGTTCCACACTTGGTCAGACTTTCCTGATCTTCCACCTATGTTTTCCCACCTACGGTCCGTGGATTGTACTACGGTCCATCCTGTCACTCCGTGGTTTGAGTACTGAAACTCAACTTCCTAACCAGGACTTACGACTGCCCATCCACGGTCCGTGGTTGGCTATTTCTGCAATTTTCAGCTCGCATCTTCATCAACCGCATCCAAGCCTATTTCCTGCAAGAATTACACACAAAACATTATTTCTAATTACAAACTAGCCCAAGACACACACAAACCTTAAGTGAAATGCCTTAAAAATATCGTAAACTCATGGTATATTAGTATCTCTCCATGGGGTGCTCCGATTTTGTTCGTTAGAAAGAAGGATGGTTTCCTTCATATGTGTATTGATTATCGTCAGTTGAACAAGGTTACTATTAAGAACAAGTATCCTCTCCCAAGGATAGATGACTTATTTGATCAACTTCAAGGGGCAAGTTATTTCTCTAAGATTGATTTTCGATCGGGTTATCACCAATTGAAGGTGAGAGAAAATGATATTCCAAAGACGGCCTTTAGAACCCGGTATGGTCATTATGAGTTCTTGGTGATGTCCTTTGGTTTGACTAATGCTCCGCCGGCGTTTATGGACTTGATGAATAGAGTGTTTTGGCAATACCTAGACATGTTTGTGATTGTGTTTATAGATGATATTTTGATCTATTCAAGAAGTGAGAATGAGCATATTGATTATTTGAGGATCGTATTGCAAATCCTCAAGGACCAACAACTTTTGGCAAAGTTTAGCAAATGTGAATTTTGGTTAAGGTCCGTAGCTTTCCTTGGTCATATTGTGTCAAGCAAGGGTATAGAGGTAGATCCTAAGAAGATGGATGCGGTCAAGAGATGGCCTAGACCTCTAACTCCTTCAGATATTAAAAGCTTTTTGGGTTTGGCTGGTTATTATAGAAGATTTGTTGAGGGGTTTTCCTCCATTGCTTCTCTTTTGACGGCTTTGACTCAAAAGAAGGCTAAGTTCATATGGTCGGAAGCATGTGAGAAAAGTTTCCAAGATTTGAAAGATAGACTTACTTCCGCTCCGGTGTTGACCTTACTAGAAGGGACTGATGGTTTTGTGGTGTATTGTGATGCCTCAAGAATTGGGCTAGGGTGTGTTCTAATGCTAAATGGTAAAGTTATTGCCTATGCCTCAAGGCAACTTAAAGTTCATGAGAAGAATTATCCTACTCACGACCTTGAGTTAGTGGCAGTCGTAGTTGCTCTAAAGATTTGGAGACACTATTTTTATGGAGTTCATGTCGATGTGTTTACCGACCATAAAAGTTTGCAATATGTGTTTAATAAAAAAGATTTGAATCTTCGCCAAAGAAGGTGGCTTGAGTTATTGAAAGATTATGACATGAGTGTTCTTTATCACTCCCGACAAAGCTAATGTGGTGACGGATGCTCTTAGTTGGTTATCTATGGGTAGTGTGGCTAATATTGATGAAGAAAGGAAAGAGTTGGTTCGAGATGTGCATAGATTGGCTCGATTAGATGTTCAACTAGTGGACTCCACCAAGGCTGGTATTATGGACCACAATGGTTCCGAATCATCTTTTGTAACCGAGATGAAAGCTAAACAAGATCTTGACCCAAGTTTGGTAGAATTGAAAGAGGCGGTACTTAAGAAATACGTTGAGGCTTTCTAAAAAGGAGGAGATGGGGTACTTAGATACCAAGGCCATTTATATGTTCCAAATATAGATGATTTAAGGGAACAGATCTTGGTTGAAGCCCATAGTTCACGGTATTCCATTCACCCGAGAGCCACAGAGATGTACCATGATTTACGGGAAGTCTATTGGTGGAATGGGATGAAGAGAGATATTGTGGGATTTGTGGCTAACTGTCCAAATTGCCAACAAGTTAAGGTTGAGCATCAAAAACCTAGAGGTTTATCTCAATATATTAGCATTCCTACTTGGAAGTGGGAAGACTTGAATATGGACTTTATTGTTGGTTTGCCTCGCACCAGGAGACAACATGACTCTATTTGGGTGATAGTGGAATAGATGACGAAATTAGCTCATTTCCTTCTCGTCATGATTTCCTATTCGGCGGAGGACTATGCCAACTTATATTTGAGGGAAATGGTAAGGTTGCATGGTGTTCCATTGTCCATTATCTCCGATAGAGGTACTCAGCTTACTTCACAGTTTTTGAAGTCGTTCCAAAAGTACAAAAGTATCTTGGCACGAAGGTAAAGCTTAGCACGACCTTTCACCGCCAAACCGATGGGCAAGCGGAACGAACAATCCAAACCTTAGAGGATATGTTGAGGGCATGTGTCATCAATTTTAAGGAAAATTGGGATGATCACTTGCCATTGATAAAGTTTGCTTATAATAATAGCTATCATTTTAGTATTGGTATGGCCCCCTTTGAAGCTCTTTATGGTATGAGGTGTAGATCTCCTATAGGGTGGTTTGAAGTGGGTGAAGTTTCCTTGATTGAACCTGAGCTAGTTCATGAGGCTATTGAGATAGTTCGACTCACTAGAGAGAGGTTGAGAACCGCCCAAAGTCGGCAAAAGTCTTATGCCGATGTTAGAAAGAGGGACCTTGAATTTGAAGTGCATGATTGGGTCTACTTAAAAATCTCACCCATGAAGAGTGTAATGAGGTTTGGCAAGAAAGGGAAGCTTAGTCCCCATTTTGTAAGCCCATATGAGATTTTGAGGAGTGTTGGCAAGGTTGCTTATGAACTCGATTTGCCGAATGATTTGACAACCGTGCATCCGTTGTTCCATGTCTCTATGCTTAAGAAGTGTTTTGGAGATCTGACATCGATAGTTTCCCTAGAAGGATTTGGAGTTGATGAGAACCTTTCTTATGAGGAAGCTCCGGTTGAGATTTTGGACCGGCAAATTAAGAAATTAAGGAATAAAGAGGTTGCTTCCGTGAAGGTTTTATGGAGAAACCATCTAGTTGAGGGTGCTACTTGGGAGGCCGAGGCCGATATGAAGTCCCGATATCCTCATCTTTTTCCTTATACTCCTACTCTAGCTTGAGGTAATGAATTTCCTCTTGATTTGCTCTATGAATAGAAGTCATGTGCATTTTATATGTTTCCATGATTTCTTTGTTATGCACGTTCATGAAAAAGCTTAAGTTTTGAAAGAAATGACTTATTTGCATTATTATCCTCATGTTGTTGTGCATTGAGTATGAGTTGCCTATAGACTTCATGAGATGAGTTGTTGAACATGCCTTGACTTGGAGTGGAGATTTCCTCCTTGAGTATGTGCTTTTAGTATTGATTGCGTTTAGGCTCCATGAGATTGTGTTGAACATGCTTTTAAGTTTGGAGATAATAGTTCCTCCTTAAATGTAAGAAATCTGAAAATTTCATGCATATTGGGTTGTTAGATCTAGTTCCTACTTCCTTATGATGCATTGAGTATGTTTGGCTTGGAGTTAATGTTTCCTCCGTAGTTGTGTGCATTTAGTGAGTTGCATGCATGATGGGCTGCTAGTCTTGAGTCCATTTGTTTAGAAATGTGCCTAGAATCTCATTCGAGGACGAATGATCCCAAGAGGGAGATAATGTAACACCCCGGATTCGAAAGAGGGAAATATAGCAGTTTTCAGGACTTACAGGTGCCATCCATGAGGCCCAACCACGGGCCGTGGGTCAAACCACGAGCCGTAGGTGGGGTCGTGGAGAAGGCCACCTAGAGTTTGTCTAGGCATGGACCACGGTGGGACCTATGCACCGTAGGTAGGTCCAAGCCTCGTGGTCCAGCAGTCGTAGGTCAAGAGGTCCAGGAAACAAGCCCCAGACCACCAAACAATGCTTGACCAGGATGGACCATAGGTCCATCCACGGTCCGTCAGTCGTGGTCTCGTGGTTCGGGACTGGACAGTTATTTTAGGGACTTAAGGGTCTTTTTTGGTTTTAATTAAATTAAAGTGGTGTCGTTTTTCCTAAGTCTAGAACACCTATATAAGTATTTTTAATCCCCAAAATCCCCCATTCAAGTCATTTTCTCAAATCTCAAAAGAAAACCCAAACTCTCTCAAATATTCTCTCTCTAGAAGGTAGAAGAAGAAGGAAGAGATTGAAGCTAGGTCAAGACCAAGTCTCCCAATCTTCAAGCTTTTGTGGGCTTTGTGACTAAGGTATGATGGCTTTTTCATCCATGGAGTCCCCTAGAATTCCCCCAATTTGATGAAGAATTTCCCAATTCTAGTTAGGGTTTCTTCCAATGTTGTGGGTTATGATGAATGTTGATCCAATTGAGTAGATAATGATTGTTTATGATTGAATTGATAGTAATACATGTTTTTAGGATGAAATTACATGTACCCATGCTTATCCCATGATTCTAACCTAGAATTGATATAATTGGGTTGATGCCATGAAGGGAACCTTTATGGGTTAGGGTTGTCCTTATAGGATTGATGAATTATGATGTTAATTGCATGGGATTAGAGCATAGATGATGACCATGAGATGTGTTTATTTGAGAGTAAAGCCTAGGCTATGAATTGTTGATTGTTGATGTTGAAGTGTGGAAGGGATACTTCCCACGATGAATTGTTAAGCATGATTGTATGAATGTGAAAGGTTTACTCACATAAATGATTCTAGGATGAAGTTCACCTAAAATGAATCTACACTAAAAGACTATGTAATTGATGAGGCTAGAAGCGACTACCCTTGACCTCCATATGAGAAGGATATGAGGTGATTTCCAATACTCTTTAGAATTGAACAAGAGGTGATTCCCCACGTTCCTATTATGATGAATGATGTGGAGGCGAGTACCCATGTCATATGATGTGATTGTGGAGGAGAGTACCCATGATCTTAAAGTAAATAAGGCAAGAGTCGAATACCCATTAGCCTTCATAAGTTAGGCAAGGAGGTGAATCCCCATGTCTTTAAAAGTAAGTATGAATAATGTGAACTATGTTTTAATAAACAAATAGCTCGGATTGTTGCTTGAGATGCCTTCCATGAGGTAAGCTTGACAAGAGGTGGATGACCCAAGTCTTGACTAAGGATAAGTAAGGTTGCTTGAGAAGTGTTCCTTTCTTATTATGATGATGATTATGTGCATTGATTATGCTTATGGTTTATATTGACTAACCATTATGTTTATGTTGTTTATGCTAGCTATCATATTTAGTACATGATTTTACTAACACATACTTTGCCTACATTCTTATCAAATGTAGGGTCCGGCGATATTGATTCTCACACTCTTGGCTAGGTTCATAGTTGATCAAGAAGTGAAGATTTGGTGAGTCCTCATTGTGTTCGAGGATGTGATCACCACTTTCTTTTATGTCTTTCGTTTTATGTCTTGAACTATTGTATGGGCTGTGACCCAAGACTTTATTCATGTTGGTTAGATTGTTTGAGACAATTGTGTTAGACTCCCGCTCATTCTATAAAGACTTTGATTGTTTTGAAATATTTTTAAATTTCCGCATCATTTCTATTACTTTATGTTATGATATGCTAAGTGGCTTGTATAAGGCCTCTCGGGGTCTTGTACGCCTTGTTACATCTAGGGGTACCCCTGGGTCGTGACAGACTAGCAGAACCCTCCTGAATAATGGGACGTAGTATAGCAGGGCCCTCCTGGATAATGGGACACTACCAGGACCCTCCTGAATAATGGGACTAGCAGGACCCCCTGAATAATGAGACGTAGTATAGCAGGGCCGTCCTGGATAATGGGACACTAGCAGGACCCTCCTGGATAATGGGACTAGCAGGACCCTCCTGGATAATGGGACGTAGTATAGCAAGGGCCCTCCTGGATAATGGGACACTTGCAGGACCCTCCTGGATAATGGGACTAGACTAACATAATTTAAGTTAACTGGATCATCATGAGGAATGAAGTTTGTTTAAACATGCATAAGCCATCTGAAGAGTACATCACAATAAATCTCGAGTCATTCAAAGTCTTGATTGAAAGCTAAGCACTATCTTTTATTTTTCTCACAAAATTTTCTTTACTATAAACTGGGGGAAAAATTTGTGTTATTACTTTTGTTTGTTTAATTTCAGGAATCCGCTTGTAGAATAAGGTCAATCCACATTTCAAGCTCAGGATCTTGGCCGAAAAAGAGTCAAACTTTCAAGCTCATTTTAAATTGAAGTAGCATGAGCTCACCCTAAGAACAAGGGCAATATCCAAATCTGAGTAGAAGGAGCCTACCTAGAGAAAGGCATTTACCTTCAAACTCACTCGAGATGAAAATTAATATTTCACAACTTGAGAAACATGAAGACCCAAGTCAAGATTCAAGAGACGTGACATTGATAGGATCTTGAACTTGTATTTCTTTTAAGTTTTTGTCTTTCACTTTCGTGTAAAATAGGGGCCGCAAACTGGAGCCTAGATGGGACCTCACCCGACTTCCAACTCATCATTTCATCTCATTGAACTACACGTGACCTGATTCCCTTATAACCTGGGATATGTAGGATGTCCATAACCAGGATTCGGTCACATATTTTTTCATTTCATATAAGAGTTCGGTCAATACTTGTCACATTGTCTACTTCTTTGTCCTTAAACTCTTCGTATTTTCACAAAGAGGGGCAAACTATAGACACGTGATTTTTCACCGAGCTTAAGATTTTTACACCATTTTAATACTTAAATATTATTATTTTAGTAGGTATATATATTTCAAATAAATGAATAAAAAGACGTGAAAATTATAACAAATTATATGCTTTCTTTACATTTAGATTTTAATAAAAGAAGTTTGTGCATTTAATGTATTTATTAGTTATTATTTATTTTAATTAATATTTCAACTTTTACTTGGTCTAAAAAATAAAAGTATATGTTATGAAAAAGAATAAAAAAACGAGTCCTAAAAAATTCAAATTACCTCACCTTTAATCGTAATTACCCTCAAATTCCCATAACTTATTCCTCCTAAAAATTCTCTTCCCATTTATTTTCCCTTTTATGTTTTATGTAAAATTTCCCACCCACATGTTTTTTGTTGTTTTTTTTTTAAACTTATTTTATTTCTTTTCTTTTATATTTTTCTGCTCCTAAAAACTATCAACCAAATACCCTTAAAATATTTAATTAAATTATACTCCCGACCTCCACACGTTTTTTTCAAAATTTTATTTTTATTTCTTTTCTTTTCTATTTTTCTGCTTCTCAAAACTCTCAACCAAATAGCCTTAAAATCTTCAACTAAATTATATTCCCCACTTCCTCATGCTCCCTTTAATTAGCACCAGACTCGTACCAAAAGATTATAAAAACAACGTACAGTAGAGGGAAAAAAAATAGAGGCAGAGAGAAAAAAAGTCAGAGCAAGTGTAAAAAAAATTTCAATTGAGCAGGAAGTTGGATTGAGATTTTCGTTTACAACTGCTAGTTTGCATACCTTTGAAGGTTCGTTTCTTTTGTTATTATTGTTATTTTATTTTTATATAAGTTTAGTTTATTGAGTCATTAATCAATCAAGATGAAGTAGTGGTTGTTATTGTTATTATATGGTCATTTATATATTTAATCCCAGGTTAAAATAATGTGTTGATTTCTTTATTTTTATCTAATTTTGAATTCACTTATTTATTTAGCCATTGTTTTAAGTTATCATCATTATTTTTTATTTTTTTTCATGATTATGATTATATTTTTTTAATATAAATCAGAATAACACATCTTGGGTTGTAAATGCTTTTTTTAGGGATTTGGACTAATTTTGACAACAATAAAAAAAGAGAACGTTTTGTTTATGATAAACAGTAAGTTATTCAAGAATATTTTGTTATAAATATTTTTATATGATTAATGTCATATGCATTATTTTCTGAGACATATGTTAACTTTAAATTATTATATTATTATTTTTTTACTAAAGTTTGACTCCAATGAATGAATAATTTATTAAGGAAAACGAATGGGATGTTGCATATTTAATACACATAGATGTTAAATGGTATTATATTTTCATGTTAATTGGTGTTTATATTTGATGGTTTCAGAATCAAGTTATTCACGTAATTCAATAGATGATTTTCTTTATGATTGAGAGAATATGCTATAATATCCGTCTTTGTTAAAATTGGGCCTTCAACTTTTGATTAAAAATGTTACTTAGAAACTAATGCATTTCTGTTACAACAGTCATAGATTATCTTTGGCCTAAACCTAAAACTTATAGCTTTAAAATTAATTACTGCATCTTTGACCAATAAGTATAAATTTAAGTATAAATCTTTTTTTCCACAAAAGAGCAATAAATAATAATAAGGTTTCAGTGAAGAATGTGGTTTCACATCTTTTTGAGACACTTTTAAAAAAAATAAAAAAAATCGGATGCAGTGACACACCTTGGACAAATGATCATATTAATTTTGATTTAATATAAATTAAAATTTTTAGACTAAAAATATAAAGATGACACGATTGAGAGAAGAAAACAACTATACTTCTAAGTAATTATACCTCAAAATTGAGAATGCAATTATGCATCCGATTTGAGATTAATAAATATCAACAATAAAACATGTGAGCAAACCGTAGCATATAACTGCATATCCAAAAAAAAAAAAAATTAAAAAAGTATGAGTTAATAAAAGCGATCGTGCTTGAACCACAGGACTCGAGGGATGCCTAATACCTTCCCCTCGGTCAACAGAATTCCTTACCCAGTATTTTATTTTTCGCAGACCAAATAAATAGTCATTTTCTTTTGATTAGGGATTTAAAAAGGTGACTTGGAACACCATAACTCAATTCCAAGTGGCGACTCAGAAAATTTAAAATAATCCCTATTAAATACCGTCACTTAAATTGGAAAAACTCTTTCCGCCGTGCGAAAAAGGGGTGTGACAACCACTTTGATCTCCTCATAAATTTTCCTATAAATATCAAATTATAAGTCAAGTTTTGATAATACTAGTATACGTAATTGAATAATAGGTGTATTATGTTATATGAATACCATTAGATTTGTGATATTTGAAGGAATTGAAACTTAATCCTAGGCTTGAAAATTGGAGAAAAATAAAAAGAGTTGACATGTTAATTGACATCAAGATCTAGGAATGTGATTTTAGGTTGGGTGAATTTTTGTGTCTAGGCTAGACACATAGTAACATAGGTGTTGTTAGTTTCGAAATCTTATTGTGATTATTTATGTGTATAGATTGCATTGATTTGAAAACCCAACGAAAGGGGATGGCTCAAGTCCCGGAGTAATTATTCGATTGTTTGAGGCAAGTGTATTTCTAAACCTTTGGTAAGTGTATAGAATTATATATTTCCTCGAAGAACGTGTCACACGCCGTGGAAGATTCTATTATCGAGGGACGTGTAACACGCCGTAATGAATTTTATTATCGAGGGTCGTGTCACACGCCGCGATAGATGCATGGACAGATATGTCCCCCATGGGTCCCAGACTGAGAGACAGTGGGTGTGTATCGTTAGGTCAGACATGCATCATTATACCTGACATTGTATTTTGTTTCATTGCACATCTTTATCATTGGTGAACTTGATCTTGTGTGTTGTTGATCTTGTGAGTGCCTTTCTGTGGAACTTATGATTGATGAATATTGAGTTTGTTGTTGAGGATATGTAATTATTAGAGTGTTGTTGTTGAGCTGTCAGCTATGTAAATTGTGAACTGTTAGGTTGGCTGGTTTTATGCAGCTTGTAGTTGTGAAGGTTTGGTTAGGGTGTAAGGAGTACCCGTATTCTATTCCCTTAACTTGTGTTTAGAAGTTTACTTACTGAGTACCGTGAGGTTTTTTACTCACCCTTTGCTCCTATATTTTTTTAGGTTACAAGCTCAGATCTTCATGATACTTTCTATTCTCTTCTTTTTTGAGGCTTCCTATGGATATTTGTGAGGTACTAGTTTGTCATCTCAGCGGACATTCGTACTCCTATTTATGATCTTGTTCTACTTTAGAAACAATGTCATTTGAGACTTGTATATTTCTTTTGAATCAATTGTAATACGTTAGAGGCTTGTACACGTGACTACCTTATTTTGGGGTTTTATTTTGTGTTGATTATGACTTCCGCATTATTAGATGGTGTTAGTCCCTTTTTCTTGTTTTACTTCTGCATTCACCGTATTAGTTGGGTTTTAGGCTGACTTTTCTTGGTGGGATAAGAAGAGTGCCATCACATCCATTTTTGGATAGTGGCAAAATGGTATCAGAGCCCCAAGTTCATAGGTCTTACGTGTATACAAGCCGAGTCTAAGTAGAGTCTGAAGGATCGGTACGGAGACTTATGTACTTATCTTCGAGAGGCTATAGTGACTTTTAGGAAAAATCTTCACTTTTTGAATCTCGTGCATTCTTGGTCCAATTTGATTCTTATCACTTCATTCTATTCATTTTCTCTATTATAGTGATGACTCGTGCGTGGTTCTTCATGTGAGTCGTTGGTGTATCGTGTATTTATTGGAAGTTAGACCTGATACTAAGGTAAATGTGATAGACTTATGAAAAGGATGTGTAGTCGGATTTGAAATGTTCAGTAATTTGAAGGGGTTGAGTTAGGTGATGGCTCGATGATGCATTTTGAGGATATTCAAATGATAAAGTTGAACAATAATTTGAGGGATTTTATCAATGTGTTTTTTTTTGGTTATTTACCCCAATAAAGGGAATATTATTGTGTGGTATAGGCAATATCTTGATTAGTTCGATTATTGAAAGTGGAATGATTAAAAGGATGGATAGGTAATGAACATTGTCACTTTGGAAACTACAGTTAATAAAGTTGTATAGGTATGGGTTGTTTAGTGTATGATGAGAATGATGTTGCATCAATCGAGATCAAAATCTCTACTATGATTTCATAAATTGGGTGTATATCAAAAAGGGTTCGTGATACGATTACTACAACTATATCAATGTTTACTGGTTCAAGTTATAAAGTGTGTTACTTCTGCCATCGACTCGATCTCTGAAGGAGTGCATATCGCTTTAAGTTAGAGACCGAACATATTTGATAATGTTTTGCAACTACTCAATGGGTAGAAATGTTGTGGGCTATTTGAGTATGATTTTTTCAGTAGGTATGAGGTGTTCTAGTGGCGGATCTTACAAACTTTCACAATGTGGTACTAGTGGTATATGAAAACGAATACGTCGATTGTCAAGTGTGAATACTAACTACTTAAGGAGTGATCAATTGTATCACATATTTGTATAATGCGATTTGATGTTACATAAATAAAAACAACTAACTTGTTACTACAAATGCTTGGATTAGTTTATAAGGAATATTTTAGTGGTGAATTTTTGATACAATATTAATGTGTTTAGGTTGTGAAGTGTATTATGAGGATTCTAAATGAGGACTTGTGATTTCATCGTAGGCTCCATGAGACTGGATCGATATCAGAATAACAAGCTTATGGGTAAAGAAAGTTTCAACGAGTATACTTGTGTGAAGGCAATTGAGGATTTTAGTAAGAAAGTGCATATAAAATTGGGTTAGTCCTTTGGATTTGATTGGTATAGCTAAGTTTGAGGTGTCATGTCAATGATAAGGTTGACTTTGCATAGTGATGGAAAGGGCTATTGAGTATGATGGTAATAAGAGTTCGTGATGGATTGTGATTCAGATGCAACTATATAATAAAAATTATTGGTTAAACGGATTATGTATGGTAATGACGACTTCTGAGTATCTAAGGTTGTGGTTTCCTACTATTTGGATGATAACGTGGTTGTACGGAAAGTTGTAGAAGGTACTAGGACACGCTCAAATAAAATTGAAAGGAGCCAGAGTCATAATGGAAAGAATTAATAGGAGGTAATATAGCCTTCCGAAGGAGGCAAGAGCAAGGATATTTACTCTGATTGCAAGGGCCAAAGATGTATCTTTAGAGGGTTGAGAATTTGGTTCAGAGACACGTGGTTCCTTCTGTTTCACTCTGGTTATGGTAATAGTGTCACATGTCCATCAGATTGGTTAAAAACTGTTGGATAAGATTTGAGTAAGAAATACACAGACGTTCGGCTTGAGTGTGGTGATACGTTCTTTTGTAGTTTCAAGTTTTGTAACTGGTACGGTTTGAATCCAAATTTAAGTCCTTCATTGTAAGTATATGTTTGTTGTAGTATGTTTTGTCAAGATATGAATTGGTAAGGTAAGAAACAATCGATCACATCGAGTATTGAGCAATTTTAAGGACTTGTGCATTGTTTGAGTTGTAAAATTTGTTACTTTTGATTGTTAAAGGACATAAGGAGAGGTTTCACTTATAATGTGGGTTTAGAGTATAAGGTAAAAATTAGTGGATTGTTGATTAAAAGATAAAATTGGTAAGCGAGTCAGCGAAATAGAAAAGAGTCTGGTGTGTTGAAGAGCTCAAGGTATTTGAAATTTGTGTCATGGGAATAATTTAAGAAAGATGAAGGAATGAGACCTCTCATATAGACCCAAGGTTTGAAGTTGAATGTTGTAAAATTTTTTGCTTATGAGTTCAGATATGACTATGAGATATGGATTGGTTCGGTTAAGACTTATTAGAGATTTATCAACGACTTTTATGAGGATTGGGTTGTGATTTGGGTGACAAATAGAGATGTATGAAAAATTTTGTGTTGTTATGTGGGGCTAGATTGTTCAAATTATGGTAGGTGACTTATGGATGCACTACATGATTGACCTACAATACTACATGGTTATTGATAACTTCGAGGGGATTGAAACTCTTTGTTGATGGGACTACATAGATTGTTATGATGAGTTACATAGACATTTGATGTTGAATAGAGATTACGAGCTTATAATATACCAAATTATTGGAGTCACCGAGAATTTCTCTGAGCTTAAGCATGAGTTATGCGATGGTTTGGAATGGTAGTTGAAATATGGTATGTTAAAGTTTGTGTGGAGTTGACTTGGGGTGAAATTTAATAGCTTTATCTCTATAAGAAGGTATTATCAGATTTGAAATTAGTGTTATCAGCCTTTTGTGAGACCCATGTCTATCATGGGATGTTTAAATGGAAAGAGATGGAGCCATATCTCGGAAATTTTGTAGGCAACAATGTGTTTGCTAAGAAGTCTTTCATACTAGTGATGGTTTGAGTGTAGGGTAAATAATCGGTGTGGTTATGATGTTTTGTTAGTATTAAGAGTCTTGGCTTCAGTGGAGTACTGTGAAAAGTATTTGAATATTTATAAATCGAATATGTGTACGATTGTAATAAGCACTAGACTGGTTGATTGTGGGTGGCTAATAATCAAGGAAATGGACTTAGATGAATGGAAATGTTTGATATGGGCACTATGAAAATAGTATCTTATGTTATTCGACCTTGTTTTCGTATATTCTTATGTGACCACCTTCTTCATGCTGTACATTATTTGGAGTATGATTCACTGCCTAGGCCATGTATGTTTCCACATCCATGGGTGAATCCCTAGTGGTGGATCAGGTGTACCAATCCTGTGATTGTCCTTCTGGTAGGGTGGCATTCTTGGGCAAATTTGATCATTTCAGTTATGAAAAATTTGGTGTTGTTTGGGATAGTTTAAGTATACCAATAATTCTACATATACCACTTTGCTTATGAGAATTTATAGAAGATCTCTCATAGGTATTTACAGTTGTCCGACAGTCTCAATATTCATCTAGTCATTGAGGTCACGTTTCGCGCATGTGTGGTTTAACGTGGGGACCATCATATCAGTTCTGATTTTCTTAAGGTTTGTCTACGATCACATCGATCTACTAATCTAGCATTCCGATAATGTTGTTAGAGATTATGTATATTTGGGTGTATCGCTAGCTAAGTGGTTACTCGATCATCTCCTTATTTGGATTAGATAAGTTTAATTCTCCCTTGATGAGTACCCGATGTCTAAAGATAGATTTTTATAACTTATTCATGGAAAGATCGTGTTGTGAGAAAGGTATCTTGATAAAATCTGTGATGATTTGTGCATTATGGGTGTTTGGTGGTTGATTCAGGCACACTTATGGTTGTAGCCAGTATTGATTTAGAAGTTTATCTTGGTTATTTGAGAAAAGATTCGTCATGATGGTTGTGTTAAGGTCCAGTGGGTTCGAGTTTAAATTGGGTTCATGAGTTAGTTTATGGCTTGATAATCACTCTTGATTTATAGATCTTCCAAAATTTGATTCGAATGTTCAGTTCCTAGTAGTTGATCTTGATGGAATGACCTTAAGGATGAGCTCACTTGGAGAGATGAACACCGACTGGTAGATTGTAACTCAAGCGTTTGGTAACGTCGGTTATTCTTCCTTCTTCTTCCTTATGTTCGAGGACGGACATGGTTTTTAGTGGTGGATAATGTAATGACTCGAAAAATTATTTTTTGAAATTTTTATAAAATTACCATTTCACCCCTCCCGATTGTTACCCCGAGTCATTCCTGATTAGTCGATGAAGTTGGTTTGAGAATTTTGAACTATTCGTTTAACTATAGTTAATTAATTTATGGATAATTTTGAGGTAATTAATTTAGTTGTGACTAATGGGCTAAGTCCATAATTTATTTAATATTGTATACTACTGGGCCATATATATTAAAATAAGTAGTAGGGCTTGTCACTTTAGTACATTAATAATTTAGAAAAGACATTAAAGAGGATAACAGAAATCACCTGCGCTAAGAGGCAACCGACGTGAGAATCGCAAACTTCACTTTCAGGTAAAGATTTACTAGTTTTTGTTTGATATGCTTCAGTTAGATTTGGAATGGCATATAAATTGTATTGTTGTTCTGTTAATAGGGTTGGCAGAAATAAAGTGTAAATTGTTAATGTTGAGCCACACGTTTTGGAGGCTAGGTGAAGACAAATTAGTGATAGGATAATGATTAGGCATTGGTTGCCAATAGGAACAATGATTCTGGAGTATGTATGCTCCAGTAGGCATGAAAATTATTAATTTCATGGGTTAGCAGACCGCTTTGATATCCTCCAGATTTTTCCTATAATTATCAAATTATAAGTCAAGTTTTGATAATACTAGTATATGTGATTAAATAATAGGTGTATTATATTATATGAATACCATTAGATTTGTGTTATTTGAAGGAATTGGAACTTAATCCTAGGCTTGAAAATTGGAGAAAAATTTAAAGAGTTGACATGTTAACGTGATTTTAGGTTAGGTGAATTTTTGTGTCTAGGCTAGACACATAGTAACATGGGTGTTGTTAGTTTCGAAATCTTATTGTGATAATTTATGTGTATAGATTGCATTGATTTGAAAACCCAACGAAAGGGGAAGACTCAAGTCCTTGAGTAATTATTCGATTGTTTGAGGCAAGTGGATTTCTAAACCCTTGGTAAGTGTATAGAATCATGTATTTCCTTGTGGTATGTGTTGGGGAGTAATCGGACTTGGTGATGGGTTGACTTGTCCCTATAGAATAATTCTAATGATGAAAAAGGGGTAATAAAAGGAAATTTGACTAATTGTTGGTGTGTGATGTGTTGAGAATGGTTTGAAAGGCTTATTGACTCATTGTTGATGTTGTATGACAATTGTGTTGTTGTGAATTATGCATTATTATGAAAATGGTCATCTCCTCATTATTTATGTGACCATGTCATTTGCATTGGTTATGAGACATGGTTGCGATAAGTGTTGTGTGAATTGAGGAAGAATAAGAAACTAAAGAGGATGTACCATTTTGAGAGACGAGTCGCGCGCCGCGACGGATACTATTATCGAGGGACATGCCGCACGCCTCAACAGATTCTATTATCGAGGGACGTGTCACACGCTGCGATGAATTTTATTATCAAGGGTCGTGTCGCACGCCGCGACAGATGTATCGACAGATATGTCCCCCATGAGTTCCGGACTGAGAGACAACGTGTGTGTATTGTTAGGTCAGACATGCATCACTATACTTGACATTGCATTTCATTGCATTGCACATCTTTATCATTGGTGAACTTGATCTTGTGTATTGTTGATCTTGTGAGTGATTTTCAGTGGAACTTATGATTGATGAATATTGAGTTTGTTGTTGAGGATATGTAATTGTTAGAGTGTTGTTGTTGAGCTGTGAGCTATGTACATTGTGAACTGTAAGGTCTGACTGGTCTTATGCAGGTTGTAGTTGTGGAGGTTTGGTTGGGGTGTAAGGAGTACCCGTATTCTATTCCCTTAGATTGTGTTTAGAAGTTTACTTGCTGAGTACCGTGTGGTTTGGTACTCACCCCTTACTCCTACATATTTGTAGGTTACGAGCTCGGATCTTCCTAATACTTTCTATTCTCTTCTTTTTCGAGGATTCCTGTGGAGATTTGTGAGGTAGCTGTTTGTCATCTCAGCGGACCTTCTTACTCTTATTTATGATCTTGTTCTATTCTAGAAACAATGTCATTTGAGACTTGTATATTTCTTTTGAATCAATTGTAAAACGTTAAAGGCTTGTACACGTGACTACCTGGTTTTGGGGTTTTATTTCATGTTGATTATGAATTATGCATTATTAAATGGTGTTAGTCCCTTTTTCTTGTTTTACTTCCGCATTCATTGTATTAGTTGGGTTTTAGGCTGACTTGTCTTGGTGGGATAAGATGAGTGTCATCACGTCCATTTTTAGGTCGTGACATCTTCATGGCTAAATCACTACAACAAATTTGGCCTATGGCAACACTAATTCTAGAGAACGCTTAAAAAGTGTTGCAAAAAGTATCTAAGAGTACACTTTTAAAGTGTGACCTTTATATCGAGCTTTTGGCCACATAAATATTGTCAACAGTTTGAAAGTGTGCTCTTTAAAATTATAGGCTACACCTAATAAGCGTTGCCAAATCATAGAATAATTGTCAACACTTATTTATATATATAGCCACACTTTAAATTGTGCTATATTTATAAGTCGAAAAACAACACTTTATAATTGTGTCGTATTAATTCTCATAAAAGTTTTTGCAATAACGAGTCGCCCCACCCCCATATAATTTTCCCCCAATTTCTAAAAAATAAGAATACTATGGGATATAGTATCATTTTTGGCTAAAATTATAAGATTCCTCCGTAATATCTATTTTCCTCAATTTCTAGAAACAAAGACCTAAATTTCATTCTCAAAGAATTTTGCTCCATCTCTTCAGCTAAGTGCCCTTTCTAGATTCTCCTCTCTTATGTGATTATGCAATTTATGACCTAGAAATTTCATTCATGCTAACCCTTAAGTCTATTTGTTTGGTTGAAAAATGTTTTGGGATTTAGATTTTTTCAGAAAATGGAAAGAAAACAAGGTTTCTTCTCGGCATATAAGGAAGAGGTGGTGTGTGGGTTATCGTCGGAAGGTCTTGAGCGAAGAGTCCGTTGAGAAGTGGGTCATCCATTACTAGTTTGCTTCGGAGGAAGAAGATCTCGCTTCATCAACTTCGTTTCAGGTAGTGTTTCGATATTTCTCACAAGTTTGAGAAATTTCTGAAATTTTCACACCTTCACAACCTTCTGTGATAGTGTATGTGTGTGTGAAAGAGGAATTGTTCTTTGTGTGAATTTCTGAAGGAGAATTGGAACTTCGAGTTAAATCTCTTCGAGTTTTTAATATATTTTGATATATTTATATATATGATTTGTTAAGTAATTCCTATTTCTACTTGTTTCAAATTTTGTAGAATTGAAGCTGAAATTAAGAATCAATATTTTCAATTCGTGTTCTACTGGTTTCTAAGTATTGTAATTGAGTTTGTATTTTTTTTATGAACTTTGCTAATTGTTATAGGTGCTTTATGCTTTTGTCTTTAAATGGTTTGATTGTTTCTTTTTTTTTGGAGTTTGGGAGTAATTAGTATGATTTGTTTGAAATGAGGGAACAACAGTCAGAAAATTAAATCGTGTTCATTGTTACGAATTTGTTTATACACTTGTGCAATCATATCTATAGACATGTTGGCTACTCGAGTGAACTGAAAATCATCTTATTGCTACTGTTCAGTTATGTGGTTAGTGAGGATTTCAGTTGAGTATATAGTTTGAAGGCGAGTTGCTTTATTATAGTAGGTCATTTCTATAAGTATTTTAAGGAATGCAAGGTAGTTCTAAGGAATGTAAGTATTTTAAGGAATGCAAGGTTGTTCTATAAGTTATAGCTACAATTTCTCATGTTGCTTGAAGTTGCGATACAATTCAGTTTTTTTTATGTTTTTGAGCTGAGCTTCTTGTGATTGTAGTTATGCAATCTGAATACAAAAGAGAATTTTGCAGCTGAATGTTGTTTTTATTTTCTTTGTAGATTGATTTAGTTAAGAAGTTGTTGCGATAAAACATGTATTTTGTAGCTGCTCCAACTGAGTATTGATTTGAAAATTTTAGATTGTTAGTAACTATTGCGAAATTTAAACCCTTCTGAAGGCTTATGTAATGGTACACAATTAGTATGCTGTTATTTCAAAACACATGTTATAAGCTGTAGAATCGCAAGTGGTGATTTCAAAGATAAACATGTTTTTATTCCAAGAATACCATTGCTATCATCAGAGGATGAAAAATTACCTATTCCTTTTAAAAGAACACAATTTCCTATATGTCTATGCTTCGCGATGACTATAAATAAAGCACAGGGAAAAACATTAGATTATGTTCGTATCTATTTACGTGAACCAGTTTTTTTCCCACGATCAATTATATGTTGCTTTATCACGAGCAAAAATTTCAAACTGTGTAAAAATATTGATTCGACCACCTACAGCAGATAATGATGTTGATCACTCAACTTATAATGTAGTATACAATGAGATAATTCAAAAGGCTTTGTTATAAACATATTCTTGCTAATTACATGTTTAAGAAGAATTATCTTTCTACATATCTTTCAAATGCATTATTATTCAGTCATAGTGATCTTTGAGGAAGTATCTCGCCAAGTGACTAAGATGTGCCAATATTTGTGCGGCTTCTGCACAAGGTCAGTAGAGAATCTTCGCTTATATAGATATAAACTTATTATATGAGTCATTCAATAGGTTCTTTATATACCCTATTTTATATAATCACTGTTCAATTTCCTTTTCCTGATTACTTAGTACTGCTTCTTCTTGCAATGGTTGCAGACCGACACCCAACTCGAATGAAGTCATGAGCCAACTATACATGAATGTATTTAACTTATTGTGTTTTATGGACGATTACGAGTAGTAACATTTAGGTAACCTGTTATTCTTCAATGTGTATTACTATCTGTTGTTGCATTTATTTTGTATCCTAGGCACTTTCCTTTTGAACCGAGAGTTTTCAGTCTCTGTCTTACGAAGGTAGAGGTAAGGTCTATTTACATCCTACCCTTCAAAGATCCCAGTTGGAAGACTGCAGAAAATATGTTATTGTTAACATTTTAGGTAACCTGAAATGTACAAAAACTAATTAATACATGTTGTTTCTTGTCATTCTTGAATAGGCCAAAGTCTACACAGGCAAATTAATAGATGTATCTTCTTGTCATTCTTAAATAGGCTTGATATGATAAACTAATTGTAAATGTAAAAATTTGCTGTTTGATGTCCTGCAGTTAGCAACACTCATAATCCTAGCACTGGTGGTGGTGGTTTCCATGACTTTACCAGAGCATCACACAATTTTAACAAGCTGAAAATCAAAAGTTCTATGTCTGATCAAGAACAGGGAGAAGCTCAAATGGTCATAGTGGTGATGCAGGTGACAATCTTTACTTGAAATCTTCTAAATATGGAAATCAAGTTTCCTGTATATTAAGGTAAAAGTTATAAGATTTATTTTCTTATCAGTGAATAATTTTGAACTTAAAAAATTAGCACTTACGGATTTTGTTATCTAATTTGTTGTGAAAAAACACAAATCTCTTATGCTTTTGAACTTTTGGACTTGGTATCTCAAATGTTTGAAACTTTCACTTTCTAAATATCATGTATATTTGTTAAGCCATTTTGGTTTTCATTTCCTGCAGAACCACTTCTTCAAAACCTACAAATGTATCACCCAATAAAATAGTTTAACATTGTATCACTGTTTACATCTTCATTAGTTTTTAGTTTTGATATATCTCAATTCAGCTAGCTGTCCTGGCTCTCGGTACTTTGAGAATCTGTATAACTACTATACAACCGAAAAGGTTCTCTCACTTTTGAATCGCAGAATCTTTATTCCATTTACACAAAATGGTCAGCAATTTTTGACTCTTAAGATGGTGTAGTTGATGCTTTATCCTTCAATTTCTACTCTGCCGGTAGGCTGTCAGTGAATGCTACATTTATTATTTCGTAAGTAATACGATTTACTTATTTAGTTTGTATAAATGGTAGCATCTTGGTTCAATTGTCGGACTATATAATGAATTTTTCATGATAATGCTTTCATATAGACTCAACACTGCATCGGAACTTGATATGATTAACTTGCTATGTACCTGTAGCTAATGACTGGATGTTGCCTGTATAACCAATTCATAGAAAACTACGCCGTAATCATAGGTCATCAACAGTAAGAGCTGCATTCCATTTCATGACGGTAAGTACTTGTGTTAGTTACTTCCTCTCTACTTATAACCTCTGCGAAACTGTTTTTACAAGTGTTATACTTGCGGGTGAAAAATACATCATACACTTGGATAAAGGCATGGTCTTGTTAAGGAGATCGACCAGCTATCCCTACTTTGAATTCTTACGCTAGAGTTTCATCATTTTGATTCTTCGCAGTGATACCTCTATGCTTAACTCTGATATTTTGATCTCAAGGTTTGTTCCTTTGTTCAGTTAACGCTTTTGGATTCTTTCTGACCACACATCCTTCAATCTTTAATGGATTTCTGCCAACTCTATTTTTTGTTGCCTTCTTCCACAGAATACAAATTAGCGGTTAGTACTTGTACACTGTAAACTCGAACAAGCTGGATTAACAACTTATTTGTCTGATATTTAGCTATTGATGAAACCTCCTCAGGAGAAAATTAATATGTTCATCGTTTTAAGTTTGTTTTAAATCAGGTTAATCTTGAAATGACTGTCATTTTTCTTCGTTGCGCCAAAATTAGAAAACTAAAAATTTCCAGCTTGAGTATGAGGTTTTCTCTATTTGGTTAGTTAATGAAATAAAGATTACAAATTTCAAAAATGTGATTCTGGATAGAAATTTCTTGGTTCTCTTTTTCACTCAAAGTTTACAGCTTTAAGGTATCTTTGCCTTCTTGTTGATTCATTAGCAGCTTTTCAGAATTGTAGTACCTGTTTTTCAAAATGCTAAGTGAACTAATATTTGTTGCAGAGGCAATTTTAATGGATGTAATGACACAAAGGAAGATAAGAGTGAACGCACAATAAAATGACTTGCTCCTTTACATTTATTTCATGTATCTATAACCACTACATCAGCTATTACTGTTGGACCCGTGCTGGCACGGGCGCCACTTATCTAGTTTTGAAATATTGTTTCAAGTATTTGTAATATGACACAAGTTGATTTTTCTATATTTATTGCAAATCTATACATTTGGATTATTATTGAGTTATTTATTAGTTATTTTTGTGCTTGAAATCATCAAAATTGCATAGTTAAATTGTAGAATATAAATATTTTTAAATAGTTTTTATAGCTTATATAACATTGCCACACTTTTTAATTGTGGCCATAAAACGTTATTAGTGTGGCTTATTCATTTCAAATTGTGGCATGAAAATTATCCAAACACAACACTTAACAAATGTTGCTTTAGAGGAGGTTGCAAATGCTACGTTTTGCAAGTGTAGCCTATGATAGTAAAGGCCACACTTGAAAAATGTAGTTTGAGGTCATGAAAATGTTGCCATATGAAGTCCTACAAGCGTAGCCTTTGTAGCTCAAAGGTTATATTTTTGAAGCGTAGCAACTAAAGCGACACTTGAAAAGCGTAGCCTTAGATCAAAGGTTACGCTTGTTTAGACCACCCCCAAAAAGTGTTGTCTAAGGTCTAAAAGTGTGGTCTTAGGTCAAAGGCTACACTTTTTGATAGTTTAGGCCACATTTTTTCGGGGTGGCTATAGACCTAAAATGTTGTAGTGAATTTTAGTAAAGTATTATGTTCATGTGCTAGCTTTAGACCTTCCTTCATATCGGATGAAATTAATATAAGTCATTAAAATTTAATCTCTAGTTTTGATAATCTGTATTGACTCTCCCTATCTGAGTAATTTTTGATTGGATCAATGAATCTAGGGATAATGAAATTCACTTGGCATAAATTATTATATACTCTCCATCTGAGTTAGCTTTTGATCTAAATTTGTTGGAGTGAATATCTGACATCACATATGTATGTTGCATTAGTAGTTATTTTTCATCAAAAATTATCGTTCAAGATATATTGATGTTTGAAAAATAGTACTCAGATTATGTAAATAGTGTTTTAGAATTTTTTTCTTTGTTCTTGATTCGTATATCTATTTCACAAATGATAATATGTGATAAGAATTACTAAATGAAAAATCTTAAATTCTATATTTGGCAAACATCGTTATCAACCAAATTGATCATAGTTTTGGAATTCAAAAATAGGGACTCTGATTGATCTGAAATTCGGTAGATTCATAAGAATGACCTAATAAGAAATATTTTTTCTTTGGATCGTTATATGAGTTTTTGTCATATATTGTTATAGGCCCCCCTCCCTTGATTACCAAGTTTAACACCTCGGAACTTAGTAGCCTAAGCAAGGTTCTAAGGGAGAGGTTACAAACCTAGGGTTTAGCCTTGGCACCCTCCTTTGAAGGCCACACGACTCGTGAAGGGCACCACGAGTCGTGATGGTACCCGTAGACGATAGGCAGTAGGTAACAAAGTTGCCTCACCGCCCACGATCACCTTGACACCTCGTGGTGGGGACCACGACTCGTGGTGATGGGCGTGGTGGCTAGGCAGTGTGCTCCCCAAGGCTGCCTAAGCTTGAGACCCTCCCACGAGCCACTAGACGGCTCGTGAAGGCTACCACCGGCCATGGGAGAGGGCGCGGTCTAAACTTAGGATTTTTGACGGTGAGTGGTGGCAACCAAGCCATTGGTAAAGGGACCACGGGCACCACTACGGGCTGTGTGACCCTTGACGGACCGTGGTGCCTCACGTGGTAATGAGGCAGTCCACTGTAAGTTGAGGGGCAAATGGGTCTTTTCCGGTTTTAATTAGATTAATGCTATGTCATTTTACCCAAGCCTAGGACCCCTATATAAGTCATTTTAACCCCAAAACTCACCCATTCAAGTCATTATTTCCAAAACCCAAAAGAAATCCCAAAGTTCTTCTCTCAAATATTTCTCTCTCTAGAACTTGAAGAAGAAGAAAGAGTTCAAGCTAGGATCAAGGTCAAGTCTCCAATTCTCAATTATTTGTGGGCTTTGTTATCAAGGTATGGTGGCTTTTCATCCATGAAATCCTTTCATCCATGGAGCCCCTTAAGATTCCCCAATTAAAAAGATGAAATTCCCCAATTTGAGTTAGGGTTTTCTTCTAATGTTGTGGGTATTGATGAATGTTGATCCAAATGTTTGGGTTATGATTTTTATGCTTGAATTGATAGGATTACATGTTTTTAGAATGAATTTATATGTACCCATGCGTAACCCATGTATAGATAGATGAAATTGATGTAAATGTGTTTTATGCCATGAAAGGAGAATTTGTGTGTTTAGATGTATTCTTATAGAATTGATGAGATACATTAGAAGTGCTTTGAGATTGAAGCTTATATGATGATTTATGATTTGAATTGCTTGAGATTGAAGCATATGTGAGATTATTATGATATTGATTGCTTTGAGAGTAAAACATATATGATGATTATGAGTTGTAGTGCTTTGAGAGTAAAGGTTATGTTATGAATTGTTGATTATTGATGTAATTGCTGTGGAAGGGATAGTTCCCACATGGATTGCTTAAGTATGAATGTGAAAGGCTTTCTCACATCAAATGATTCTAGGTTAAAATGATTGCTCACCTAAAATGAATCTAGACTAAAGACTAAAATTGATGAGGGAAGAGGTGATCACCCATGACCTCTAGATGAGGAGGATATGAGGTGATTCTCCATATTCTATAGGGGAGAGTAAGAGGCGACTACTCTCATCCCCTAATGTTGGAAATGGATTCAAGTACCCATGATCCCCTATAGAAATATGTGGAGGCGAATACCCATATCTTATGATGAAGGATGTGGATGCGAATACCCATATCTTATATTGAAAGGACTTGGAGGCGAATACCTATGATTCCTTATAGAATGATATGTAGGCGAATACCCGTGTCATATGATGTTGGGCATGGAGGCGAATACCTATGATCCCATAAGATGGAAGTGGAGGCAAATACCCATGACCATATAAGCAAGGAAAGAGGCGACTACCCAATAGCCTTTATGTAAGGCAAGAGGCGACTACCCATGATCCTTTATAGGAAGGCAAAGAGGTGATTTCCCCATGTCTATAAAAGATAAGCTAAAGACGAGAATGATAAGTGATGAGCTTGGATGATGGCCTATGGTTGCCTACTATGATGAGTAAGGTTAGATGAGGATTACCCATGTCTTGGGTAAGTATGCTTTGAGGTTACTTGAGAAGTATTCCTTTTATGTTATGATGAGCTATTTTATGCATTAATTATGCTTATGACTTAAATTGTCTAACCCTATGTTTATGTTGATTTTTATTCAAGCTATCATATTTAGTACATGTTTGTATTAACGCATACTCTTGCCTATATTTCTTATCCAAATATAGGGTCCGATGATATCAATTCTCATCCCCGTGGCTAGGATCTCAGTAGAAACAAGACTTGAAGATTGGTGATTCCTCATAGCATTCGAGGATTTAGCCACTATTTCTGTTATGTTCTTTCATTTTATGTTTTGAATATTGTTGTATGGGCTGTGTCCCAAGATATTCATGTTTTAGATAGTTTTGAGACAAAGTGTAATCAATTTCCGCTTTTGATATGAAACTTTGATGTTGGTGAAAATGTTTTAAATTTCCGCTCATTTTCTATAATCTTATGATATGAAAGCTAAGTGGCTTGTATGTGGCCTCTCGGGGTCTTGTACGCCTTGTTACATGTAGGGGGTAAACCTGGGTCGTGACACAAAGTTGAATTGTAGTGAAGTATTGATTTTATGTGCTGGCTTAGACCTTCTTCCCTATCTAATGAAATTAATACAAGTCACTATGTATTTAATCGTCTAGTTTTTATAATCTGTATTAACTCTCCTAAACTGAGTAATATAATATTGGATCAATGTAACTAGAGTGATTTTCACTTGACTTAAACTAACAGTACACTCTCCATTTGAGTTAGGTCTGTATAAGTTTATGGAGTGAATAATCGGTCATTGTACATGTGTAGTGCACGACTAGTTCTCCAATCCCAACGATTGGCTATTCGAGATGCATGGATATATATATGTATAAATGAGCCTTAAATTTTGTTATTTAGGATTATTCGACATATTATGATCTATTTAATGCATTCTATCCCCAAATTTTCAATAGACTTTACATACCCTCTAAGTACTACTCAAGAATTTCTTTAGATAGAGATAAGATATTAATTCAAAGAATGAAATGTACATTTATCTTATGTTAGAAGAAATTATTTTCAGTTTCTAACTAGATAAGAGATGAATACTTGATATATTTTTCTTGTAACTCTCCTATTATTGAGTTTGATGATTATTTTATCTCTTGTGGTATATTGATGCATGAATTTTTTCTTAGTATTATCTGTCATGAATTGAATTATATTAATCTATTTCATAAGAGAAAATATCTTTTAAATTAAATGAAATTTATTGTACACTAGCATCTAAGTCATTTATTTTGAATAGAACTTCGAGGTTGGTTAATGGATGGACATAACGGTTCATTGAAAGTGAAGTCACTACCGACATGTGAGAGTCCTGTTTAGAAGGAAAAATGACTAAGGGACATTTCCTCTTAAAAAGAAAAAGAGGTAGTGATAAGTTAGAATTAATCTATTCTGATTTGAGCGGTAAATGAACATTCCCGCAAGAGGTGAATTTGAGTATTCTGAAATTTTCAGAAGGTTATTCATGATATGAACATATATTTGTGATGTTTTGTAAGTTTGAATGTTTTGATAAACTCATAATATTTAAGACAAATGAAAATAGCATCATAAAAATATATAAAGTTACTGCAATCTGATTGTAGTGATGTATATCTCTCTACAAAGATGATGAATCACTTATCTGATAGAATAATTGCATTTTAATTATCTACACCAGACACTATATTATAGATTGGTGTAAAAGAGAAAAGAAATAAACTCTTATGAAGATGATAAGATTAATGATTGACTTATTCGTAGTTGATTTTATTCTTTTGAGATAAGTTTTGAGAAATACATATCACATTCTGAATTTAATTCTATTCAAATCAGTACTTTGGATAACTATAAAACTTGTGTGATTTGACGTAAGTCTAATCTGTGACATGTTCAGATATAAGATTGTCTAGCACATGTGCTGAGAGGGAGAATAAGCAAATTGGAATTAAGAATGAGACGTGTATGTGTTAATTGGATATCCAAAACAATGAAAGAAGGTTTATTTTACTATCCTAAAGAAAATAAGGCAATTGTTAACACAACGGCCAGATTTCTAGAGAAGGATCATTTAGTTAACCATGTTCCTAGAAGTAAACTAGTTTTACGAGAAATAAACAATGAAATAACAAATAAGTCAATTATAAATTCAAATGCTCAAGAACATCTAATGGGTATGTCAGAATTAATGTTCCATTGCATTTAAGTAATGAGAGAAACGTTAATAGACATAAGAAAACTACTATCTTAAGTATTGGGAGTGATGTTGAGCAAATTAAAAGAACACTACATGAAAATTTGTTAATATTTCAATATCAAAAGATTTTAAATAAAATATTAAAACTCAAGAACATGAAAGTGTGATTATAATAGTAGTACTTAGTCGTAGTGGGAGAATCATAACGAAGATTGATTTGTTTTGTATGATTGAGAGAACTTTTATGATAGATCTCCTGAAAAGAAGTACACTCTTCGAAGGTTTCATGATAAGGTCCCTCTAGATATAGTACAAAATCGATTTGTTACGACAAAGTACTACTAGGAGAAATTGCATTAGAAAACAACTTGGTAAATTTCTTTCGATAAGAAATAAAGGAATGTCTGTGAAAGTTGTAAATGCACAGTTAAGAGTCTAAGTGGGAGATTGTTAGGGTATATTTACTATTAATCATGCGTTTAGAAATAGTATTCTAACATTTTTCAAGTTTAAATATATAAGTGGGAGATTGTTATGGTATATACTATTAACCATGCATTTAGATATAGTGCAATATAACAATTGTGATGGTTAAAGTCTAAGTGAGAGATTGTTGGGATATATACTATTAACCATGTGTTTAAATATAGTATTTATTATAGAATAATTATTTATACAGTTTTAATAGATCATATATTCATTTATAGTGTCTGTTTACTTATATAGTAGATGAATTAGTGTATAGAGTTTAGCTTTTACACAGAGGATTAAATCATCGGTTCTTATAAGTATAAAGTTTTTTGTTCACAATCTAGGATGAAAATTGGACATGCCATCGATATGATTGTAGCATAAGATTATATATAATTTATCTTGATTATGGGAACGGTATACTTCCAACTTCTTGTGCTAGTGCATTTTATATGTATTGAACGGGATCGAGTAGAGATAGTTGTTTTAGACTGGCCGACAAAAGCATATTCTCTAAACTGTTAAATGTACTTATATTCTTAATCCTGATATAACTTTTATGATTTGTATATATTAATTATCGTTTTGATTTATTAAAAGGTGAGATTATGAGATGGGTCAATATGCTTGGTAGATTGGATGATAATAATATATATTGGTGAAATAATAAGTTAGTTGATGGAATCCATGTCTTGTTATAGAGATTTATTCGTCAGTAGTTTATTAACATGGGGAATTACGTCAGTGTTTAATGTAGAATTTCGAAATATAAATAGAGGAGTGCAATTACGAATTTCTAGTGGAATGATTTGTAATTTACTATGGTAAGAATAATTTAAATTAATTATTTCAAATTATTTCCATAATAGAAAGCCTCAGTAATTAATTATGTGGTCCCTACAGTGCCCATATTTAACTAAAACTCAGAATCCTATTTTCTAGGAAAAAGAAAAAAAGGAGCGTGTATTTTTTGATTGGACAAGAAACGTCTGTTTCTTTTTCATGAAGCAAAAGGACTTCTTTTTGGATTGGGAAGAAATATCTATAAGTAGGGATTCTCCTAACCTAGAAAATAAAAATAAGTTTTTCTATTCATACTTGCCCACCCAAGTATTGAGAGAGTTCGAATGTGAACTTGGGATCACTGTAGAAGACCATAGCTGCTGTCTATCTTGTGAAATCACTTGAAGGTCTTTGTAACTTGGGTATTTTCTTGAAAGTATCTGCTCACGCTTAAAGAGCTAATTCTTGAATTTAATTTCAGCAAGTTTATTTGTTCTAGTATAATTGTATATGTTCTAGCATAAACGATTTGGTTATCTATTATTCATGTAGGCAGTAAAAATTTGGTATGCTTCCGCCGTTTATATAGTTTTACAACATGATCATCCTTAGAATTTTGTATTAGGGTTTTAGAGAGGAGAAAAATGAATTAAATAGATGAAAATATGATTGTTTAGGGCTTTATAAGAAATAAGAAATCCATTTTTATGATTTTCCTAGTGGTGTAAGGAGACAAAAATTACCTTAGTTAGAATTTTTTCGCGGCTAAAACGGAACTGCACTACATTATTTAGTAAAATGATCATAACTCTCTACTCCGAACTCGGAATGACACAATCTTTATGGCGTTGGAAAGAAGATTCAAAGACCTTTAATTTAATTATTTATGGGCCACGTAACTCTTCATAATCTAAGAGATATGGTCATTTGAAGTTGACCAAAGTAAAATCTTAAAAGGAAACTTAACCAATAAAGAAACTTTCAACTCAATTTGTGTTAGAGGATTATTATTACCTTAATTAATATCCAAATATCCTCCCACACTAAATAATTGATTTTAACACCTACACAATTAAGAATCATTTGGTACAACCCTATACACTCATGAAGAGTTATTCAGGTCTTAGCTTAGTGATTTTTGGGGTGTTACAATATCTCCCCCTTGGAATCATTCGTTCTCGAATGATGGTCAAGTTGGACTAAATGAGAAAGGTTTTTACTACGTGAGATGTTTATAATAATCTATACCACAAAAATCATGTTCAATACATCTCTAGAAAATTTAATCCTAAGAATTCTACTCCTTAGAACCACATTTAACAAACTTCGAGTTCTAATAAAGAAGCACTTAATGCATTATGCATTTATCTACATTTTATTAACACCACATTCAAGTCTAGTACTATAACCACTTTTTGTTATCAACACCATATTCAAGCCAGTACAATAACCACTTCATGTTATCAACTACACATTCAACCCTAGTACTACAAACACTTAATGAAATTCTGGGTAACTAATTATTCTAAGAATTTGTTGCCTTCTTATCATATCTACCAATGACATTTCATGAGTTACTACAACGATATATACCAAATATTCTCATAGAGATACTACATATAACCAAGGCTCATTTTGGTCTTCTTCCACACTTATAACCTTATATTTATGGAATAAGCATACTGCCATCTTCACAATAAGGGTCATCCACCCTCTCATATAAACTATTACTAAGGTATTCTCAAAATCGCTATCAAAATTGAAAAAGAATTACTAGAATAACTTAGAGCGAAAAGATCATAAACACGTATAGTTCAAGAAATGTGATCTAAGAATATGCATGACATAAGGTGATTTCATTGGCTATTAAGGGTATATCATTAGTTCATGGAATTGAGTACAAGTGAAACATGAGTACATATATATCATGATTCATATAACAGAGGACTGGGAATTCTCTTGATTTCATGAAGTAAGATTGGGATCGATGTGCTCAATTATTTGCTTCATATTATAGAAATTGAGCACAATCATGAATCTGTTTGAAGTGCATGAACATAGGTCATGGGCATAACACTCATATGCAAGACATAAGCAGAGTGTCATAATGATTGAAATATGAGGAATAAGCTTGAGTAGGATTGAATAGTTATAGCATCATAACTCTTTCTAAATACATCACCTTATCATCCCCCTTTGGTCTAAAACCGACATTCTAAGTCTCTGGACCTATTTCATATTCTCTAAATTATCCTACATTCACTTTCAATAAGGATAATAACTAAGAACAAATATAAAATTATAACCTTAGAGCCTCACACGACTATATATTATACTAACTTGGGCACACATCTCTCTTTCTAAGGCTTAAAGTCACAACTTACTATCTTGCATAGGGAGCACATATACTTCTTAAATGCATCACCACACCCATTTAAATCCTATCAACTTAAACTATTTCACATGTTAAAATCTACTCACCACCTAAACTTGATTAATACTAGCACAATGGTATATTCTAAGTCACCTAAACTTATCTCTCTTTTTTATACTAACATAAGATCTATACACACTCCTATTAAGTCTTTGCAAACACATAAGGGAACATCACTGCATTACTAACTTATCTGGTGCATAATTTCAATTACATACTTTACTCAAATAATGTCCCCACTCTTTTAAGGTTACTATACTTCTAATTCTGAACTTTTCATTTTGGGAAATTCTATTACTAATGACTCAGAATGACACAATTCACACTATATTTTCAGTGAGAACACTACCCCAAGCCTTCTAAAACATACTTTGCATTAAAGTTATAATCTATAGAAAGGTTTCAAAAAGGGTATGAGAGCATAACGTACTTTGGCTCAACGTATGATTCATACGAATAAGAGTGCATTCTTCTGGATCAAATAAGCTTAAACACATGATGGTTCCTCTAAAGACCCTGTGCAATCTCTTTACATTCTGATGAATTTATCTAAGATTACCTCATCTATAATGATTTGATCTTCACTATTCTTACAACCTCAAGAAAAACACATAGGCAGGGAAATTTGAGAAACACACGAATTTACATAAGTTTCTAAGAGGACAACTATATTGCACGATTTAGAATATGAAAGAAGGAAAACCTTTCCTAAACACCTTGTAGCCTCCCAAAGAAAAGTACAGACGTCTTTGAACCATTTCGCAAAACTCTACTAGACATGGCTTCATAGACACCCTAGGACACTTGAACCATGTGCTCTGAATATCAAGTCTTTCACGACCCGAGACTACCCCCTAGTTGTAACACATCCCTTAGAATCATAAGTGACTCCAAGCTAACCCTTGTTACTAGCATAGTCATGAGCAACTAATTATGAACATGTAAAAAAATGAAAAATGACTGAGTGAAAGCATAATTATGTAATACTGGTTCAATATATTTTTTAACAAAGTTTTGTGTACAACAACTATAATGCAAAAAAAATCTGAAATAGAAAAGACGGATTAAAATAACTCTTGCTAACTGTCTATGAAGCCTCTACTAATACTGATTATAGTTAGTGGGACATGACCCCAATTTACCTTAATCAATACATGTGAATAGAAATAACACACTAGAACTACAAACTGACTTAAATGCTCGAAATAAGAGAACTCATCACCTTCTAATCGGAAGCTGCAATCTAATTGATTAAGATCCTGATAGCAAGAACCTGAATCTACATCACATGAAAAATGTAGGCACAAGAGGTATGTGAATCAGTACATTAAATGTACTGAGTATGAGATATCTGTATGATAATTTGTAAAGCTGGACATGATTGATTTTAAACATAATATGCAAAACCAAGTAAAACGTGATAAAAGCCTTTATATAGAAATCATAAATCATATATTAGGTCATTGCATACTTAAAACTATGTGAGAAGTTTTCATGAAACCTTTGAAGAAAATATGGTTTTTTTGTGGGATATTTACCATTAACCGACATAGACCATGTGAGCTATAACATGGAATCTGGTGTCTGCCCCGCACATAAAAAGGGGTGTCCTTACTTTTCAAGGTAAGAACCATAAATCTGAGCTAAGGTGGATCCACTAGCTAATGTCTATCTGAGACAAGTATCCTATGGTATCACATAGTTTAAGGGACTTGGGTAACCGCCGCTAGTCCAGTCGGTTCTAAGTAAAATCCCATAGTAATTAAACTAGTCATAATCATAATCATATAAAAATACTTGGAAATGCAACAATTAAGACTAACAATTCAATCATAAGTTCATATTAGAATAGCTCTTTTTAAAACCATGATTTATACATATGTAAGAAAACTTTTCACAATCATGATTTCATAAATGTGTGAGAAAACCTTTCACAAATCATTGACACCTACTTTAAAGCATCCGTTAGTCATAAATTCATCTTTTCATAAATCATGTATAAAAAATTAATCAAATTCATGATCATAGTTCATAAGTTCATAAATTTTTCTTCATAACTCATAGTCAAAATCATGAATAATGCATTTGTTCATATGAATAAATTGGAAAATAATGCACTTGAAGTAAAATATATTTTCTTGAAACTCTTTTAAAATAATGCACTTGAAATTAAATATGATAATACTTTCGTGAAATACTTCTTGAAACTAATGCAATTAAAATACTTCTTTAAAATCTTGAACATATTTTATTCATGAAAATAATGCATATGAAATACTTCGACAAAGTTTACAAATAGCTTTGATTAGAAAAGGATTCATGTGGTATAAGAGCATGAACCATATATTAAAGATCATTAATGATATAAAGTACCATAAATTTGATAATAAAAATCAAGAATCAATGATAAAAGATTAAGGAAATTCGAAATCATAGAATCCTGAGTAAAGATCCTAGATTTGATCTTAAAATAAATATTATAGGAGTAGGGCGTGAGGAAGAACAAAGTTCCTCACCTTGATAATCTTACATACCTTAACTCTCCATGAATCTTGAAGAAGAACCCTAATTTGAACAATAACGATCAAGAAATCCTTTCTTTAGATTCTTGAAAATTCTATGGCCAAGAATTGAGATTTTTATTAATAATCATGATTATAAGAAGGAATTTTAGTTGGAAAGATCGAAACACTTTGAGAAAGACTTAATTTAAAGAAGAATCTTAACATGATTTTGAAAAACATTTCTTGAAAAAGAATATTGAAAAATATTTGAAAAAATCTTGTTTGGAAATCTTATGCTTTGATCTTCCTTAGAATTTTTTATTAGGGTTTGAGAGAGGAGAAGCAGGAATTAAAAAGATGGAAATAAGATTTTTAGGGCTTTATAGGAGTTAAGAAATTTGTTTTTAAGGTTTTCCTAGTAGTAAAAGAAGAAGAAAATCACCTTATTTAGAATTTTCCTGCGGCTAAAACGGAACTCCACTACATTATTTAGTAAAATGATCATAACTCTCTACTCCAAACTCGAAATGACAACAACATTATGGCGTTAGATAGAAGATTCAAAGACCTTTAATTTGATAGGTTACGGGTCATGTAACTCTTCATAATCTAAGAGATATGATCATTTGAAGTTGACTAAAGTAAAATCTTATAGGGAAACTTAACCAATAAAAAAACTTTTGTCACGACCCAGGGGGTACCCCCTAGATGTAACATGGCGTATAGAACCCCGAAAGACTCCATACAAGCCACTTAGTTCTCATAACATAAGAAATAGAACAATAAGAGTAAAGCAATAGTCCAAGTCCAAAATATTTTATAAAGAAAAAGCAGAAATCTAAACACTTTGTCTCATCATAGCCATCTATACAATAGAATGAAATTGGGCCTAGCCCATACATCACGTCCAAGAGAGAAATACATGAAAAAAATTAAAACAATAAAACTCCATCCTCACAGCATGAGGACTCACCAAAGCTCGGTAATCAATCAAATCACCTACTAGCCACGAAACTGAGCACCCTCAATATCGGACCCGACATTTGGGGGAAAATATAGGCAAGAGTATGCGTTAGTACAAAACAATGTACCAAGTATGATAGCCATGCATAAAAAATTTAGAACATTCTAAAAAGGGACATTTCATTTCATGACATGCAATTGACAAAGCTAAACATGATATGAAAGATTTATTAAACATAAGTCATAAAATCATGGTCAATGCAATCTAACTTCATCTTTAAAACCTTTGAACTCATGTGAGATATTTCTTGAAGTAACCTTAGTTCATTATTACTTGTGGGGAATTAGCCTTAACCAACATAAGACCATGTGAGCTATAACATGATCCCCCAGTGTTTCCCACACCAAAAAAGGTTGTTCTACTTGCCGAAGGTAGAACCTCAAACTTCTAGCTTAAGTGGATCCACTAGCTAATCAACCTCTGGGGGCACATAGATATGGGATAAGGAGATTGCTACTAGAAACCCAGACTCTACTACGTGAGGGCTTCCATCTCATGAGATTACTTTGGAAACCTGGACTCTACTGACGTGAGAGCTTCCATCTCATATTCAATATCCACTCGGTGTTAAGCATAAATCCCACAGAATAGTCATTTCTTACTTGACTTCATTAATTATGGAAAAGTTCCCTTGGACAACCAAACCAAGCTACTTCATTAGGATAGCTCTTACTCTTTGATTCAATTAGGTGAGAAAGCCTTTCAACCTAAGAATCCTTTCTATGTGCTTATGAGAATGTCCTTTCAACAACACAATAACAACATCATCATTGGTACTTTACTCTCAAAGCACCTTTAAAACATTTGCATAGATTTCACAAAGCAATGCATAAGTCCATAATTTACCTCTTGAGGTCAAAACTCACTTTCAATCATAAACTCTTTGGAAAACAACGGTTCGATATGGATTTCAGCATAAATACGTGTAAAGCTTGCAATACATGCCTAATTTAATAAAACTCTTCCTTGAAGGTCAAAATCCCACATCATATGATTCATAACTTGAAAACATGGAGATTACATGGGTTCATGGGGAAATCATCATGTATCATCAATCCATGCATAAGAGATCATAATTCAATCAATTAAATCAATAGTGAAAAAAACCCACGCTAATTGAAGAAAACCGTAACTTAATTGGGGAATTCAACCATTTAAAATATGGGAATTTAGGAACTCCATGGATGAAAGGAATCCATGGATCAAAACTATCATACGTTGAATCCAAATGCTAGCCTTCAATGGAGGAATTGGAACCTTAGCTTGAAACCCTAGATGAATCTTCTTCTTCAAGTTTTCTAGAGAGAGAATTACTTGAGAGTTCTTCTTTTGTGAATTTGGAAGAATGAAGTTATTAGGCTAATTTGGGGGTTAAAAAAAGCTTATATAGGGGTCTTAGTGAAGGGTAAAATGACGTAGTATAGGAACTAATTAATTAGGAAAAGACTCAACTGCCCCAAAACATAATTGCCAGCTATGACCCACGACGCCACCACCGATGGACTGTGGACTGACCTACGGTCTGTCCTGTACACTCGTGGTTGGTGGTCAGAGACCATGATCTTGGGGCTTCGAACCACGGACCTTGGTCTTACCAACGGTCCGTAGGTCTGGCCGTGGTCTTGAACCTCTACACCACCCCTAGGCAGGGGCATCCACATACCACACCTACGGTCCGTAGTCCCATCCACAGGCCGTGGGTCGCCCTCGTGGCTGGCACCTGCAATTTTCCCAAAATCTAGTTTTATTCCCTTTTTCGGATACGGGGTGTTACAATATCTCCCCCTTGGGACCATTCATCCTCGAATGAGATTTAAACGGGTTCCAAAAGCTTAGGAGAGGAACTAAAAACCCAACCTATAATGCAATGGATGTAACCAAAGAGGAACTATCGACTCCAAGCTAGGACGTTCTCGAAACATCATAAGAGGGGTGCAATGAACTCAATTAGCCCATCATGCATGCAATGCACATATACAAGGAGGAAACATCAACTCCATGGTAAACAAACTCAAATGCATTATAAGGAAGTATAAACTACATCTAACAACCCAATATGCATGAATTTTTAAAATTTATCATGTTCAAGGAGGAACTACCTTCTCCAAGCTAAAAGCATGCTAAACACAATCTCATGGAGCCCATTTGCAAATTCATCTAAAAAAGCATAGCTAAAACATGTTCATCAATTCATCTCATGAAGTTTATAGGCAACTCATACTCAATGCACAACAACATGAGGATAATCAAGCATGTAAACTCATTTTCTTTCAAAACACAAGTTTTCATGAACATGCACAACATAAGAAAATCATGGAAACACATAAAAACACGACTTCAAAACAAATGTCAAACCAAGAAGAACTCATTACCTGAAGCTAGAATAGGAGTAGAAGGAAAAATATGAGGATATCGGGACATCATATCGGCCTCAGCCTCCAAGTAGCACCCTCAACTAATTGATTCCTCTACAATACTTTCATGGAAGCTATTTCCTTTTTTCTCAACCTCTTGACTTGCCTGTCCAAAATCTCAACCGAAACTTCCTCATAAGAAAGACTTTCATCAACTCCCAACCCATCTAAGGAAACTATAGATGTCGGCTCACCAACACATTTCTTCAACATAAAGACATGGAAAACTGAATGCACCGATGCCAACTCATTTGGCAAATTTAGCTCATAAGCAACCTTACCAACCCACCTCAAAATATGATATGGGCCTACATATCGGGGACTAAGCTTCCATTTCTTACCGTACCTCATTACACCCTTCATGGGTGAGATTTTCAAGTAAACCCAATCATGAACATCAAACTCAACATCCCTTCTTCTCCTATTGGCATATGATTTTTGCTGACTTTGAGCCATTTTCAACATTTCTCTAATAATTTGAACTTTCTCTATGGCCTCATGTACCAATTTGGGACCTATTAGGGCAACTTCACCCACCTCAAACCAACCGATAGGATATCTACACCTCCTTCCATATAGTACCTCAAATGGATCCATATCAATACTCGAGTGATAGTTATTATTATAGGAAAACTCAATCAATGGCAAATGGTCATCCCAATTACCCTTAAAATCAATCACACAAGCTGTTAACATATCTTTCAAAGTCTGGATAGTACGCTCCGCTTGCCCATCGATTTGGGGATGAAAGGCCGTGCTAAGCTTAACCTCAGTGCCAAGACCCTTTTGGAATGACTTTCAAAATTGAGAAGTGAATTGGATACCACGATCGGAAATAATGAACAAAGGCACTCCATGCAACCTTACCATTTCTCTCAAGTATAACTTGGCATAGTCCTCCGCCGAATAAGAAACCTTGAAGGGAAGAAAATGAGCCGATCTCGTCATCCGATCTACTATAACCCAAATAGAGTCATGTTGTCACCGGGTGCGAGGCAAACCAACAATAAATTCCATATTCAGGTCTTCCCACTTCCAAGTAGGAATTCTAATATCTTGGGATAAACCTGCCGGTCTCTGATGCTCAACCTTCACTTGTTGGCAATTTGGACATTTAGCCACAAATTCCGCAATGTCCTTCTTCATCCCATTCCACCAATAGACTTCCCGCAAATCATGGTACATCTTGGTGGCTCCCGGGTGAATGGAATACCGTGAACTATGGGCTTCTATCAAAATTCGTTCCCTTAAGTCATCCACATTTGGAACACATAAATGACCTTGGTATCTAAGTACCCCATCTCCTCCTTTGGAGAAAGCCTCTACTGATTTCTTAAGCACCGCTTCTTTCAATTCTACCAAATTTGGATCAAGGCCTTGCTTGGCTTTCACATCCGCCACAAAAGATGATTCGGAACCATTGTGAACCATAAAACCACCCTTGGTGGAGTCCACCAATTTCACACCTAATCGAGCTAATCTATGAACATCTCGAACCAACTCTCTCTTTTCTTCTTCAATATGAGAAACACTACCCATAGATAATCGACTAAGAGCATCTGCTACCACATTAGCTTTACCGGGGTGATAAAGAACACTGATGTCATAATCTTTCAATAACTCAAGCCACCTTCATTGGCAAAGATTTAGATCTTTTTGATTGAACACATATTGCAAGCTCTTGTGGTCGGTAAACACATCTACATGATTTGCATACAAATAATGCCTCCAAATCTTTAACGAAAAAACGACCGCCGCTAATTCAAGGTCATGGATAGGATAATTCTTTTCATGAACTTTAAGTTGCCTTGAGGCATAGGCAATCACTTTTCCATTTTGCATAAGCACACACCCTAACCCAATTCTTGAAGCATCACAATAAACCATAAAACCATCCGTCCCTTCCGGTAAGGTCAACACCAGAGCGGAAGTAAGTCTATGTTTCAACTTCTGAAAACTCTTCTCACACATCTCGGTCCATATGAACTTAGCCTTCTTTTTATTCAAAGCCATCAAAGGAGAGGCAATTGAGGAAAATCTATGAACTAACCTTATATAGTAACCGGCTAAACCCAAGAAACTTCTAATATCCGAAGGAGTTAGAGGTCTAGGCCAACTCTTGACCGCATCAGTCTTCCTAGAATCTACCTTAATACCCTTACTTGAGAAAATATGACTTCACATTTGCTAAACTTTGCAAAAAGTTGTTGGTCCTTAAGAATTTGCAACACGATCCTCAAATGATCAATATTCTCATCCTCACTCCTTAAGTAAATCAAAATATCAACAATGAACACAATCACAAATATGTCAAGGTATCGTCTAAACACCCCATTCATCAAATCCATGAACGCCGCCGGAGCATTAATCAGCCCAAAGGACATTACTAAAAACTCATAATGACCATACCGAGTTCCAAAATCTGTCTTCGGAATGTCATTTTCTCACCCTCAATTTGTGATAAACCGATCGAAGATCAATCTTAGGGAAATAACTTGCCCCTTGAAGTTGGTCAAATAAATCATCTATCCTTGGAAGAGGATACTTATTCTTAATAGTCACCTTGTTCAACTAACGATATTTAATACACATACGAAGAGAACCATCCTTCTTTCTCACGAACAAAACTGGAACACCCCATGGAGAGATACTCGGTCGGATGAAACCCTTATCCAACAGATATTTCAATTATTCTTTCAACTCCTTAAGTTCTTCCAGAGCCATACAGTAAGGAGGAATAGAGATAGGTTACGTATCTGGGAGAAGGTCAATACCGAAGTCTATTTCCTACTCAGGAGGAATACCGGGTAGATCATCTGGGAATACTTCCAGAAACTCATTTACAATGGGGACCGACTCAAGAGAAGGGGTTTCGAAATATACATCCCTCACCCTAAATAGATGGTAAATGCAACCCTTCAAAATCATCTTTCTATCTTTAAGACAAGAACCAAACTGACCCTTAGGCATAGAATTTCCCTACTTCCACTCTAGGGCAGGCTCATTTGGAAACTGAAACTTGACTACATGAGTTCTACAATCAATAGAAGCATAACATGAGTGCAGCCAATCCATACCCAAGATAACATCAAAATCTAACATATCAAGTTCTAACACGTCAACAAGAGTAACTCTATGGGACAAGGAAACATGAAATTTTCTATAGACCCTCTTAGCCACAATAGAATAACAAACGGGAGTAGAGACATAAAAAGTTTCTAACAACACATTAGGGAGCACATCAAACCTCATAACCACATATAGAGTCACTAAAGACAAGGTAGCACTGGGATCAAGTAAAGCATACACATGAAGTTGGAAAACTTTCAACATACCAGAACCACATCGGGAGAACATTCTTGTTCACCTCGAGTCTGAATGGCATAGAAGCAGTTTTGCTTAGGATCATTGGGACCCGAACTACTAGGAGTAGCTTGCTTGCCCTCTCTTCCATTATCCTTAAGCATCGGATAATCCCTCATTTTGTGACCACTTTTACCACAGCCATAACAACCATCCATGTCGGTGAGGCACGTACAATCATGCTTCCTTCCACACTTAGTACAAGTAGACATGGGCAATGAAGATCCACTACCATTACCTCCTTGAGGCTTAGGGTTAGACACCCTATCTTGGTTGAACTTTGGAGGAGCATTAGAGGAATCTTGGCCAGAAAACTTTTGTCGGAATCTAGGATGACCTTGTCCATCGGACCTTGTATGAGAGAAATTTCCATCACCAGTCTTAGCCCTCTTTACCTCTCTAGACTTTTCCTTAAGTTTTTCCTCCTCAATTTGTTGTGCATGCACCATGAGACGAGAGATGTCCATGTCATGAATCATCATGGTGGTTCAGCACTCTTTAACTACCATGTCGGACACACCCGAAATGAACTTAATCATTCTAGTCCTTGAATCCGCAACCATTGTTGGAGCATATTTCGATAATTGAGTGAACTTTAGAGCATACTCCCTCACACTCATACTCCTTTGCTGGAGGTTAATTAACTTAAGCACCTTGGCTTTCCTCATCTCTAGGGGAAAGAACCTATCAAGAAATGCAGCTTTTAACTTCTCCCAATCAAGAGGACCCGCATCTTCCGGTCTCCCTTATGTCCATTGATTATACCATATTTGAGCCACTCCTTTTAGTTGATAAGAGGCCAACTCCACTTTTCCACCGGCGTAACTCCCATAGTCATCATAACCTTGTAGACCTCATTGATAAACTCTTGAGGATCTTCCTCAACCTTAGAACCATGAAACTCCGAAATATTCATCCTTGTGAAGTACCTCACTCTTGAAGCCGCCATACCCATATTTGGGTTCACGGGAACTGCAACCTCCCTATTTGCTTGGGCCGTCACAGCTTGAGCCAACACTTGAAAAGTAGCCCTAAACTCTACATTTGTCACTTGTTCGGCCAAAGGATTCACTGGAACTTGAGGAGCTTGGGGAGGAGATTCTTGTTCCTCATTCTCCCTCACATTCCTTCTAGCATAAGCTCATCGGGTAGCCATATCCTGAAGAACATAGGATAAGGATTAGGAGAGAGACTTTATAGATTTAAACTGTATCGCATGACTTAAGAGTAATAAAAGAAGTGGAGTTTCCTACTCATCTTGTAGCCTCTCATTCATAAATGTGGCGCGCTTCACACTCATGAACAAGACTCTACAAGACGTGGCTTATGAGACAACCTAGGACCATTCTAAACCTTTTGCTCTGATTAGTTAGTTTGTCACAACCCAGGGGTACCACCTGATAAACGCTCAAATACACCTCATCCAATTCTAGGTGTAGACGATTGTTATCTAGTATAAAACCTAACAAATGAGTTGGGGTGGAACCCATAGGGAGTGGTACAAGTTTGAATTCAGTTATGAAGTCATAAATATGATCTACTAGGTTATAGGAATATAAATTATCGAATTTGATTAGATAAGTAAAAGGGTGACACGAATGTCAGGAAAGGGGAAAACTGTGTCAACTAGCAACTAAAACAATCACGAACAACAGGGGTAATCAAGTGATTAAGATATACTTGGGGGCATGACCGACTAGCTGTCAATTTCGCAAAATGGGTGCTCGGTAATTACTAAAGGTTACTAAATCTTAGTGGGTAGGTTGGACCTTAGATGCAATAGCTTTCTCTCGAACAACTATCATGATTCAGGTGAGTTCTCTCGAACCTCATCAAGGTAAACACTATAAACAGCCCAAAACCTTACTTCATCTACTCTCTCGAGCTAGATAGGTAGAATTGAGCTTAGAATTCACTCTATCGAGCTGAACCCAGAACAACCCAATCACTACAAATGCTAATTTATAACCTTGGTTTTACACCTCTCTCTCAAGCAAGCATAAAACACTAAGTAAAATTGAAATACACATTCCAACTCATCAATTTAACAACAACTATAGATCAAACCCACTTCAAAGTAGTAATAAGATCAATAATCCCTAACACCCATCAACTAACTTGGACAATTAGTCACATGGTCACACCCCCAAGAATGGGGTTTTTAGCTATTCATCATAAAAAGTAAGAATTCAATACCTATTACATTCTTCATGGTTGGGTATTGATCTCCAAACCCTTTAAATGATTCAATGTCGCTTCAATTACAAACCCAATTTGAAATCTACTTGAAAAATGCTTAAAATCTCAATAAGAACAATGTTTTCGTTCTAAGTATGAGGTTTCACAATGCTTGCCTCCTCCAAAATGCCTTTTCAAAAATTCAATTTATACTCTTTTAAAATTTTGCCTTCGGGGTAACTCGGCGAGGTAATTCGGGTGTCACCAATCGATCGGTGATTCGCCGACCACCTCTATCCATCGCCTTCCTCTCTTGAGTTTTCATCAACTTTTATACTGTAACTTTAGGCGGTCTACTTCGGGGTCACCGACGGGTTCCGCGATGCGCCATTTGCTCCTTAGGATCGTCTTGTTGCCTACAACTTCATTGATCATTCTGTAATAATCGGCGGACTGACCACCCTTCGCCGAGTCAATCGGCAGATTGCCGATAGGGACTATCCTTAGCCCAATTTCTCTCATATCATGAACCGCGTACTACAACTTTCGGCTGGTGAAGAGGCAACTCGGTGAATCGCCGAGTGGAATTGGCGATCTTCATCTTTTGTTGTCCTTTCATGTCTCTTTTGTTATCCTAGCTACAAATCAATACATCAGCATCAGTTTAGAGCATAATAATTGGCATATAAGGTCATTAAACTGTGATAATCATGCCCTTAATTAGTCAAAATCTCAGACTCATCAACACCCCCAACTTAAACTTTTAATCGTCCTCAAGAAAAAAACTCAAGATCAATTAGTTCAACAAGGATGTCTACAAACAGTGCTACTCAAGACGCAACACAAATGCACTCAAGAGATTCAAACTACACATACGATGATCAATTGTGCACTCTAAGTTTCAAATTGTTACTCACCGCTATCAAGTATACTCAAGCTCACAATGCTTGCATCGAATGCAAGTTCAAGCTCAACCAAGGTATTCAAATGCCCTCACAACAAATATGATTCCATATTTGCACGAAATTCCTCAATAATTTAAAATCCCAGAATCAAATACAACTCTCATACTCACAAAGAGGAACACATGCATGACTCCACCCATATGCTTGCCTTTATTTTCCAATCAACATTCGTTTAAGCTCACTCAAGATCACAAAGGTCTTTTCAAGACTTGTAATGAGGCTGAGTGTAAAGGTAGGGTCATTTTTTTTTAGTAGCTTCTACCTTCATGAAGTATGTCCTAATAATCACTTGTTCTCCTTATATTTCACATTCAAACAAGTTCATAAACTATCTCCTTATTCTATTGAACCTGACTCACCGGATACCCCATTTCTTTTACTTCTTTCACACAATTTATTTCACAATTTTTTATCTTTTTCAGTCCTTTTCCATTTTCTCCTTTTTCTTTTCTTTCTTTTCTATCTATTTTTTTTACATGGAGGGGTTCCATCTTTTTCAAAACAATCCATCAATCATGGGGCATTTTTCACACTTCTTGACTTTTCTCGTTTTTCACCACACCCCTAACTTAGGCTTTTGACCTAAGTTGGCTATTCAAACGAGCCAAAATTTCATGAAGGTTATGGGTGATGGGATAACGAGGTCAAAGTTGTTCAAGTTTCTTCCAAAGAAAAGGATAGGCTCAAAAGGTTCCAAGCAAGGTTCACACTTCTCACAAAGGTGGCCACAAAGAGGTATGTTATCAATTTGGTTCACTCTTCAAAACTTTTGCCTAAGATCATTTCAATTGTTTGCTTCATTCAATCAATCGGACCAATGGAGCAAATTGTAGGTGTAATCAAGCACAATATTCAAGACAACCTCACCACACAAGGCATTCAATACAATTATCAAACAAGACTATACACTTTTTAGCTAGCGTGCAATGGTCATCACAAGAGACTTAATCAAAAACCGGCTAGTCACAACGAGATGCTACAAATTCACATATGGCCTATGTAACTCAGTTTGCTCATCGTAGCCGCACATTCATGTCGTTCATTTGAGAGAACTATTCAAGTCATCGGTATTGACCACAATCGACACTCAAATTTGCAAGAGAACAACTTCATTCATTCAAACACATCCAGAGGTGGTATTCCTAACAAGTCTCCACCCCACCAAAAGCAACCAACATTGTCCTCAATGTAAAAATGAGCAAACACGAAATAAAGAAAAAGCACTGAATGAAAAGAACATGGTTAGGAGGATTCTTCACTAATTATCCATTCGGCGAAGTGTTGTGTAGAACATCGAACCATTCAGCGCACCGCCCAACGTCGTGTATCTCGCCAAATATTTCAGATCACTGCTCTGCAGATGGAGCCACTAGGCGATTAAAATTAGGCTCGCCGAACAGCATCAACGTATCGCCAAATGTGCTTAAGCCACCACCAAATTTTCCAGAACACCAGCCCTTCAGGGTAGGTCAACGGGTGGTGGAATTTGGGCACGCCAAACCTCATCGGTGTTGCGTGATTAACACTCAACTATACCTCATCTGAAAATAGGTGTAGACGGTCATAATCTAGTAAAACCCAACAAGTGAGCTGGGGTCGAACCCACAGGGAGCGGTACAAGTTTGAATTCAATTATAAAGTAGTAAATGTGATTCAATTGGTTGTAGAAATAAAAATTATCGAAATCACTTAAAAAAATTGAAAGAGTGACATAAATGTCAGGTGGGGGAATTTGGTATCAATCAGCAATCACAACAATAACAAACAATAGGGGAAATCAAACGATTGAGAGATGCTTTGGGGAATGACCAACCAACTGCCAATTTTTTGCTATATGGGTGCTAGCTAATTACTGAAGGTTACTAAATTTTTGTTGGTAGGTTGGACCTTCGATGATATAGCTTTCTCTCAAACAACTATCCCGCTTCAGGTGAGTTCTCTCGAACCTCAACAAACTAAACACTAAAACCAACCCACAACCTCACTTCATCTACTCTCTCGAGCTAGACAGGTAGAACAGGGCATATGATTTACTCTCTTGAGCTGAACCCACAACAACCCAATCACTACGAATGCTAATTTATAGCCTTAGTTTTATACCTCTCTCTCAAGCAAGCATAAAACACTAAGCAACATTGAAATAAGCATTCCAACACATCAATTTAACAACAACAATAGATTAGACCCACTTCAGATTAGTAATATGAACAATAATTTCTATCACCTATCAGCTAAATCAAGCAATTAATCACATGGTCAAACCTCCAAGAATGGGGTTTTAGATCATCATCATAAAAAGTGAGAATTCAATACCTATTATGGTCTCCATATATGGGTATTGATTTTCAAACCCTTGAAATGAATCAATTTAGCTTTAATTACAAAACCCAACTCGAAATCTACTTGAAAATCGCTTCAAAAACCAACAAAAAAAGTGTTTTTGTTCAAAGTCTGAGTTTTCACAATGTTTGGATGCCTTTTCTCTTTTCAAAAAATCAATTTATACTCTTTTGAAATTTGGCCTTTGGGGTAAATCGGCGGATTAAGTCGCACTTCGCCAAACGGGTCGGTGAGTCACCAATTTCTCCTATCCATCACCTTTTCAGCTTGATTTTTATCCCTTTCATATTGTAACTTTTGGTGGTCTATGTCGGGGTCGCCAATAAGTTCTGCGATGCGCCGTTTGCATCTTTTCATCGTCATTCTGCTTCAATCCTCATTGATAGTCCTGTAAACCTATCACGACCCAGGGGTACCCCCTTGATGTAACACGACGTACTCAACTAAGAAGGGGTCTCATACAAGCCCTTAGCATATCATAACATAAGCAATAAAATATGAGGAATTTAAAACTGTTCTTTACAGTCGAAGTCTTTTATAAAAGCAAGCGGAAGTGTAGACATTGTCTCAATTAGCCATCTAATATAATCAAATTATCAAAAATGGTCACTGCCCTTTACAACATAGTCTCGAAAGAGAATGTAAGAATGAATCTAGAAATGAACAACTTACGTCCTCGAACCATGAGGACTCACCAAAAGTGTGGAGAGTAATCGATCCAAGCTTTGACCAAGAAGGAAGCACACCTCAACAACCGAGCCCTACACTTATAGAAAATGTAGAAAATATTGGTTAGTACAAAAATGCACTAAGTATGATAGCCATGCATAAAATCCTTAAAAACATGTTAAAAGGGGACATTTTAGTTGAACCAATGCACTTTATCAAGTTTAAGAGTCATCATGCACATTAGTGTAAAAACATAAGTCAAATCATCTCATAAGCAACCCTAAGCTATACTTTTGCAATGCATAGATAAGATCCCTTAATCCTACCTAATACTAAGTACCACTTTTAGGCCACCACAATCATGCATATCATACTTTGACCGCATCTATAGCCAATACTTATAGACAAGGAAACATTTATGTTTAATAACTCATATCAAGGAAAGCCACTCATAGCAACAATCCATATAAAGCATGCATTAACTTATAAATCTTCATAGCATAAGAGAAACACACCATGACCACTCTAAAAGCCTACTTGTGCAATGCATGAATGAAGTCCCATACCCCCACTCACACTAAGTAGAACCTCTGGAGGAACCATAACACATAACTCATGTTCTTGTTCATAGTTCATGTTCTTGTTCATGGAGGGAAATAGCCTAAACCGACATAGACCATGTGAGCTTACATGGAATCCGGTGTACTGCCCCACACAAAAAATAGGTGTCCTACTTGCCTAAGGTAGAACTAGAGTTTATTAGCTTAGGTGGATCCACTAGCTAAAGACCTATGTGTCACATAGTTACGAGATAGAGAGATTGCTTCTAGAAACCCGGATTTCTGGCGTAGAAGGTTTCCATCTCATGAGATAACTATTTTGGGAACCTGGACTGCTGGCGTAAAAGGAACCCATTGGGAAGACGGACTGCTGGCGTAAAAGCTTTCATCTCATATTTATATCCTCTCGGTGCTAGGCATAATTCCCATTAGGTTCATGTTAAGTCTTGACTTAAGTTCATATTTATGGAAGAATATCTTAACACTCAATCCAACACGATATCATGATATAGCTCATAGATTCACTAGTTGAGAATAGCCTTTCAACCTTAGAATCATTATTATATGAGTAGACCTTTCACATCATGTTCATTGTGTTTCCATGAGAATAGCCTTTCAATCAACACAACAAAATAACCAGTCTTTGACATTTCATTCATAGTCATGTGTAAGGGTTTATGTGAGCATAGCCTTTCAACAATACCATAGCTACATCATAATCATGTTCATGCATACGGTGTGTGTGTGTGATTTCCCTTTAAATGGCACAACAACAATATGATCATCATAGACACTTCAGTCTCAAAGTATTCAATAAGCCTGTAAATAATATCACAATCATGTATAATTCTCATACCTTACATTCAAGGGTCATAGATCACATCAAATCAACACATCTAGCATTCACTGCATTAGACATAGATATAATCATACTTCAAGTAGTTCAATTACTACATGCACAATCTCATATACTCATATTATAGGTCATGTGGGTAAAGTCCTTCCACATTAATGCCATATACAATTCAACATATATAATAACTTCCCTCTTAAAGCCTCAACACTCATAACTCATTCATCTTAGCTTTTACCCTTAAAGCCCTAGGAACCCTCTTCATAAAACATGCCCTACTCTCAAGCAATACTTCACATGGTCATCATGTATACCTAATTCTCAAGATAATCTAACCACATGCTTCATTCTTCAAAAATTATAGTCATATAACATCATGTAAACTCAATCTCAATACTACTCAACCATAATCCATTATATAATCCCTAATCTAATCAATTCATGTCTACAAGCTTTACTTTTAAGCAATTCATATCTAGGTGCTCTACTTTCAAGCAATTCATGAAGAAATTCATCAATCTTAGAAGATCACATCTAAGCCCTCAATTTTCCTCTTTCATGGCATAATAGTAGACTATATCAATTTCTCCCTAGAATCTTAGGTTAATCAAGAATACATATATAATTATACAAAAATCATGCAATTTCATCATAATCATCCGTTATCCACTCAATTGGATCAACATACAACAATACCCATAATGTAGGAAGGAATCATAACTAGAATAGGGGAATTCATGGATTCTCGGGTAATTCATCATAAAACAGTAGTAATTCATCAATTTGAACTTAAGATAAAGCAACTAAATCATTGAAATCATTTTTTAAAAAGGAATCCATGACTAGGAGTGAAACCCTAGCTTTTGGGTTTTCTAACTTTGAAATTGGGGGGTTTTGAAGGGGCTCTATGGGTGAAGGCTACCCATAGATGAAGAGGTACCATACCTTGTTGAAGAATCCTCATGAAATTGAGTAGAAAATATGAATCCTTCAACCCTAGCTTTCACCTTCTTCTTCTTCTTCTTCTTGTTCTTCTTCTTCTTCCTTGGAGTTTTAGAGAGAGAAATATTTGAGAGGAGAGTATTTTGGGAATTGATTTGGGTCTTGAGATATAATGACTTAATTGGGTGGTTAAAGGGTTAAAATACTTTATATAGATGTATAAAGTCCATACAAAATGACCCCCACTTAAAACCAACTAAAAAGGAATTTACTAAAAAGTCCCTCACTAGGCAGCCCACTCCCAGGCACCACGACAGGGCTCACGAGCCGTGGTCCTGCCCGTGGTCCTTGGGCAGTGGCTATGGCTTCGTGTCTTGGCCTCCACAATACTAAGGCATGACCACGAGCCTTCCCACGAACCGTGGTCAAGACCACTGGCCGTGAAGTGGCTCGTGGTCCATGGTCCAGTGGCTTGGACACAAGGACTTGCCTCCCACAATGCTACAACGCCTTCACGAGGAATCCCACGAGCTGTGGTCAAGATCACTGGCCGTGGTGGTGACCGTGAAGTTGGGGCAGTGCTTGCCAAGGTTGGGGCAGCCTTGGCCTTTGGCTTGGGCCTTGCCCCTTTGCGTTGGCACTTTCCCTTTGGCCTTGACTCTTGGTCCTCAATTTAACCCTAGATGGTCTACTAAACTCCGGGGTATAATACGTACCTTGACGTTTAACCCCTAAACCCCTCATTCTAAGTATGGGAAATCTTATCTACGACCTGAACCCTCATATCAAACTCTAGAACCCTAACATAAGGCTCTAGTTTAACCTACTAGTTTTCGGGGTGTTACATTATCTCCCCTTTGGGAACATTCGTCCTCAAATGACGATCGAGACACCTTACAAATTTAAAGACTCAAGACTAGCATCCCACCATGCATGAAACATCAAATAATGCACAATTCAAGCGAGGAAACTTCAACTCCATCTCAATCATAGTCAATGCAACATAAGGAAGTAGGAAGTACATCTAACAACCCATTATGCATGAAATTCAGCATTTCTCATAGCCATAGGAGGAACTACCTTCTCCAATAACAGCATGTTCAACACAACATTATGGAGCCAATATGCCATTTCATCAAAAGCATAATAAAGCATGTTCATCATCTCATCTCATGAAGTCAAATATGCAACATCATACTAAAGTACACAACAATCATGAGGAACATATAAATCATGAAAACTCACTTTATTACTAACCATGAATTTCTCAAGAACATGCATAGCACAAGGAGATCATGGAAATTTTTAAAACACACACGACTCTTAAAACATAAAACAAGCCCAAAAAGGAACTTTTGGTCTCAAGCTAGAATAGGAATAGAAGAAAGAGATGAGGATATCGGGATACTCAGAATTCTTGCTTTCTAAGCACACCATCTCCCCCTTGGGAGGAAAACCCCTACTAAAAATCCTCAAGTACTACTTCTTTCAAGCAATCCCAAATCATAGCCAAAAACTCATAATAACCTCACCGAGTTCTAAAACCACTAGAGGTTCAACAACAATGCATCCTAACCCTACCAAGGATAACATCAAAGTCTAATAGGTAGCATCGGAATCTAGTAAAAAATTTACATTTATATGGAACTATCAACATATCGGTGCCTTCATCCGAAGAGCCTTCTTAGTTATTTCTAGGCCGGAGTGCATAGAACTTGCCTTGCCTTGGAGTAATAGTACCCGGACCACTTGGAGGAGCTTGCTTCCTCTCTCTTCCTCTAGCCTTAAGTATTGGGTAATCTCTTATTTTGTGACAAATTCCACCACAACCATAGCAGCCCTTCATGCCGGCTAGACACCTACCCCCATGCCTTTTTCCACACCTAGCACAAGTAGGCTTAATCACATAAGATCCACTACTACTCACTCATTGAGACCTAGGGGTAGACACCCTCTCTTGGTTAAAATTTAGGGGAACCTTAGAAGAGCTTTGTCCATAAAACCTTTGTCTATACCTCTTTGTTCCTCTAGACCTTTCTTCAAGTTTCTCATTTTCAAACCGTTGAGCATGAATCGCAAGATAATCAATATGCATATTATTATCCAACATAGCCACACAACATTCTTTTGCTATCAAGTCGGACACACCCGACACAAACTTACTAATCTTCATCCTAGGGTCGGCCACTATGGATGGAGCATATCTTGACAACCTAGTGAACATCCGAGCATACACCTCAACACTCATCCCACCTTTTCGAAGGTTAATAAACTCAAGTATCTTAGCCTCTCTCATCTCCAAAGGGGAAAACCTATCAAGAAACCTATTTTTAAATCTTTCCCATTCCATGGGACCCACTTCTACCGGCCTTGCTTCTTTCCATTGGTTAAACCAAAGTTGAGCAACATCCTTCAATTGATAAGCGGCCAATTCCATCTTTTCTACCGGAGTCACTCCCACAAAATTCAACACCTTAGAGATCTCATCTATGAACTCTTGAGGATCTTCCTCCATCTTTGACCCATGGAATTCTGGAGTTTCTATCCCAACTTGAGTCAACAATTGAAAACCATACCTAATCTTTTCATTAGTCATTAAGTCAACCGGAACTTGAAGAGCTTGAGGAGGAGCTCTTTGATCAACATAGTCTCCTTCAAATCCACCGGTTAAAGCTCCTTGAGTAGTCATGTCCTGTAGACCACCAGGTAAGGATTAGAAGAAAGAACCTATAAAGTTAAACTCTATCGCACGACTTGAGAGTAATGAAATAGAGTAATTTCCTAAGCATATTATAGCCTCTCATTCATAAATGTGGCGCGCTTCAGATTATGAACAAGACTTTACTAGACGTGGCTTATGAGACATCATCCTATAATCATTCTAAACCTTGTACTCTGATACCAAGTTTGTCATGACCAAGGGGTACCCCCTAGATGTAACACGACGTACTCAACCACGAAGGGGTCTCATACAAGCCCTTAGCATATCATAACATAAGCAATAGAAATGATACATAATTTAAAACTTTTCTTTACAATCGAAGTCTTTTATAAAAGCAAGCGGAAGTCTAGACATTGTCTCAATTAGCCATCTAATACAATCGAATTATCAAATAGGGTCACCGCCCTTTACAACATAGTCTAGAAAGAGAATGTAAGAAAGAAACTAGAAATGAACAACTTCCATCCTCGAACCATGAGGACTCACCAAAAGCGTGGTGAGTAATTGATCCTAGCTTTGACCAAGAAGGAAGCACACCTCAACAATCGAGCCCTACACTTATAGAAAATGTAGAAAATATGGGTTAGTACAAATATGCACTAAGTATGATAGCCATGCATAAAATCCTTGAAAACATGTTAAAAGGGAACATTTTAGTTGAAACCATGCACTTTATCAAGTTTAAGAATCATCATGCACATTAGTGTAAAAACATAAGTCAAACCATCTCATAAGCAACCCCAAGCTATACTTGTGCAATGCATAGATAAGATCCCATAATCCTACCTAATACTAAGTACCACTTTTAGGCCACCACAATCATGCATATCATACTTTGACCTTATCCATAGCCAATAATTATAGACAAGGAAACCTTCATGTTCAATAGCTCATATCAAGGAAAGACACTCATAGCAACAATCCATATAACACATGCATTAAATCATAAATCATCATAGCAAAAGAGAAACACACCATGACCACTCTCAAAGCCTACTTGTGCAATGCATGAATGAAGTCCCATACCCCCACTCACACTAAGTAGAACCTCTTGAAGAACCATAGCACCTAACTCATGTTCTTGTTCATGGATGGAAATAGCCTTAACCGACATAGACCATGTGAGCTTACATGGAATCCGATGTACTGCCCCACACCAAAAAGAGGTGTCCTACTTGCCTAAGGTAGAACTAGAGTTTATTAGCTTAGATGGATCCGCTAGCTAAAGACCTATGTGGGCACATAGTTACGGGATAGGGAGATTACTTCTAGAAACCCGGACTTCTGGCGTAGAAGGTTTCCATCTCATGAGATAACTGTTTTTGGAACCTGAACTGCTGGCGTAAAAGGAACCCATTGGGAAGCCGGACTGCTGGCGTAAAAGCTTCTATCTCATATTTATATCCTCTCGGTGCTAGGCATAATTCCCATTAGGTTCATGTTAAGTCTTGACTTAAGTTCATGTTTATGGAAGAATATCTTAACACTCAATCCAACATGATATCATGATATAGCTCATAGATTCACTAGGTGAGAATAGCCTGTCAACCTTAGAATCATTATTATATGAGTAAGCCTTTCATATCATGTTCATTGTGTTTCCATGAGAATAGCCTTTCAATCAACACAACAAAATTACCATAGTCTTTGAAATTTTATGCATAGTCATGTGTAAGGGTGTATGTAGCATAGCCTTTCAACAACACCATAGCTACATCATAATCATGTTCATGCATAGGGTGTGTGTGAGTGATTGCCCTTTAAATGGCACAACAACAATATTATCATCATCATAGACACTTCACTCTCAAAGTGTTCAATAAGCATGTACATAATATCACAATCATGTATGATTCTCATACCTTGCATTCAAGGGGCATAGATCACATCAAATCAACACATCTATCATTCACTACATTAGACATGGATATAATCATACTTAAAGTAGTTCAATTACTACATGCACAATCTCATATACTCATATTATAGGTCATGTGGGTAAAGTCTTTCCATATTAATGCCATATACAATTCAACATACATAATAGCTTCCCTCTTAAAGCCTCAACACTCATAACTCATTCATCTTAGCTTTTACCCTTAAAGCCCTAGGAACCCTCTTCATACTACAAGCCTTACTCTCAAGCAATACTTCACATGGTCATCATGTATACCTAATTCTCAAGATAATCTAACCACATGCTTCATTCTTAACCAAATATAGTCATATAACATCATGTAAACTCAATCTCAATACTACTCAACCATGATCCATCATATAAGACCTAATCTAATCAGTTCATGTCTACTAGCTTTACTTTTAAGCAATTCATATCTAGGTGCTCTACTTTGAAGCAATTCATGAAGAAATTCATCAATCTTAGAAGGTCACATCTAAGCCCTCAATTTTTCTCTTTCATGGAATAATAGTAGACTATATCAATTTCACCTTAGAATCTTAGGTTAATCAAGAATACATGTATAATCATACAAAAATCATGCAATTTCATCATAATCATTCGTTATCCACTCAATTGGATCAACATACAACAATACCCATAATGTAGGAAAGAATCATAACTTCAATGAATTCATGTATTCTTGGGTAATTCATCATAAAACAGTAGTAATTCATCAATTTGATCATAATATAAAGCAACTAAATTATTGAAATCGTTTTTGAAAAGGAATCCATGACTTGGAGTGAAACCCTAGCTTTTGGGTTTTCTAACTTTGAAATTAGGGGTTTTGAAGGGGCTCTATGGGTGAAGGATACCCATAGATGAAGAGCTACCATACCTTGATGAAGAATCCTCATGAAATTGAGTAGAAAATATGAATCCTTCAACCCTAGCTTTCACCTTCTTCTTCTTCTTCCTTGGAGTTTTAGAGAGAGAAATATTTGAGAGGAGAGTATTTTGGGAATTGATTTGGGTCTTGAGATATAATGATTAATTGGGTGGTTAAAGGATTAAAATACTTTATATAGATGTATAAAGTCCATACAAAATGACCCCCACTTAAAACCAACTAAAAAAGGAATTTACTAAAAAGTCCCTCACTAGGAAGCCCACTCCCAGGAACCACGATAGGGCTCACGAGCCGTGGTCAAGACCACAAGCCGTGGTTCTGCCCGTGGTGCTTGGGCAGTGGCTATGGGTTGGTGTCTTGGCCTCCACAATACTAAGGCATGACCATGAGCCTTCCCATGAACCGTGGTCAAGACCACTGGCCGTGAAGTGGCTTGTGGTCCATGGTCCAGTGGCTTGGACACAAGGACTTGCCTCCCACAATTCTAAGGCGCCTTCACGAGGCCTCCCACGAGCCGTGGTGAAGACCACTGGCCATGAAGTTGGGGCAGTGCTTTCCAAGGTTGGGGCAGCCTTGGCCTTTGGCTTGGGCCTTGCCCCTTTGTCTTGGCACTTGCCCTTTGGCCTTAACTCTTGGTCCCCAATTTAACCCTAGATGGTCTACTAAACTCCGGGGTATAATACGTACCTTGACATTTAACCCCTAAACCCCTCATTCTAAGTACGGGAAGTCTTATCTACGACCCTAACCCTCATATCAAACTCTAGAACCCTAACATAAGGCTCTAGTTTAGCCTACTAGTTTTCGGGGTGTTACATTATCATAAGCTTCGGCGGACTAACCCCTCATCGCCGATCCAATCGGAGATTTGCCAATAGGGAATGTCGTTCGCCCAAATTCTCTCCCCTCAGAAATGGTATACTGTAACTTTGGGCGGGCTAAAGAGCCACTCGGCGGTTCGCCGAGTGGTCTTGGCGATCCCCAGGATTGCTTTTCTACACTTCTTCAGCTTGTTTGTTCCTTTTTGCCCGATAGCGTCCTTACCTTGCTTCTTAGCCTTCAATGCTGCAAACCACACTTTACATCAGTTTAGAGCATAAATTTAGGCCTTTGAGGACACTTATATTATCAAAAGAAAGCCCTATATGAGTCGAAATCTCGGACTCATAACCACCCCCATCTTAAACTTTTGCTTGTCCTCAAGTAAAACTCAAGATCAATTAGTTCAAAAAGGATGTCTACAAACAATGCTGCTTAAGACTCAGTATAAATGCACACACAAGGCTCAAACTACACATACAATGATCAATTGTGCACTCAAAGTTTCAAATTGTGAGTCACCATTATTAATTGTACTCAAGTTCACAATGCTTGCTTCAAATGCAAGTTCAAGCTCAACAAAGGTATTCAAATGCCCTCACATCAAAGATGATTCCATATTCACACAAAATTTCTCAACAATTTAAAGTCCTGAAATCACATACAACTCTCACACTCACAAAGATGAACACATGCATGACTCCCTCTAGAGTCTTGCCCTTATTTTCCAATCAACATTCGTTTCAGCTCACTCAAGATCAAAAAGGTCTTTTTATGGCTTGTAACGGGGTTGAGTGTAAAGGTATGGTAATTTAGGCTTAGTGGCTCCTACCTTCATGAAGTATGGCATGAAACTCACTTGTCCTCCTTTTCTTTAACATTCAAACAAGTTCATAATCCACCCCATTATTCAACTTTGTATGAACCACCGGATACCCCATTTCTTTTGGAATTTCCACGCACTTTATTTCACAACATTTCTTTTTCAGTATTTTTCATTTTGTTTTCAACCTTTCTCATGTCTTTTTCTCTTAATTTTTTTAATTTTTTTAATTTTTTATGGAGCGGTTCCATTATTTTCCAAACAATCCATTACAGGGGAAATTTTCACACTTCTTGATTCTCTTTCTTTTTCACCACACCCCTAACTTAGGCTTTTTGCCTAAGTTGGCTATTCAAACAAACCACACTTCATGAAAGTTATGGGTGAAGGGGTAAAAAGAGTTCACAATTGTTCAAGTTTCTTGTAAGAAAAGGTTAGGCTCAAAAGGGGCCAAGCAAGGTTCACACTTCTCACAAGGTTGGCCACAAAGAGGTATGTTGTCAAATTGGCTCACTCTTCAAAAATTTTGCCTAAGATCATGTCTATTGCTTGCATCACTCAATCAACCGGACCAACAGACCAAATTCTTGGTGTCATCAAGCATCATGTTCAATACAACTTCACCACACAAGGCATTGATACAATTATCAAACAAGACTCCACACTTTCTAGCTAGCGTGCAATGTTCATCACAAGACACTTAATCGACAATCGACTACTCACAACGAGATGCTAAAAGTTCACATATTGTTTATGTAACTTAGTTTTCATCGGTATTGACACAACCAAAACTCGAAGAAGCAAGAGAACAATTTCATTCAAACACATCTAGAGGTGACCTTCCTAACAAGTCCCCACCCCACCAAAAGCATCCAACATTGCCCTCAATGTAAAAATGAACGAGCACCAAATAAAACAGAGAAGTAATTGTACTAGATGACAAGAATAGGGTTAGGATGACTCTTCACTATTGGCCAGTTCGGTGAAGGAGAGGAGAGATTGCCGAACACTTCAGCGAACCGCCTAAGTGCTTGAAGTCTGCCCAAATATACAGAATGATACCAATCCAGTTGAGACCAAAGGGCGATCCAGATCAGGTACGCCGAACAGCATCGGTATATGGCCCAGTATGCGTAGATCATCGCCGAAATTTCCAGACCACCAGCCCTTCAGGATGATTCAAAGGGAGGTGAAAGTCGGGCTCGCCGAATAGTATCGGTGCATCGCCGAGTGGCCTGGACACATCACCAAATATTCTAGAGTCACAACTCACTCTTGATGCCAAGAAAGCGAGCAAAGTCGCGACCGCGGAATCCATTCAGCGGCTCGCTGAAATTGTCCTGGCATCACAAAATCACCCATACCTGCACATTGAGTACACATTATTCAAAACAACTACCATACGGGTTGCCTCCCAAGAAGCGCCTTATTTAACGTCGTGGCACGACGTGGAAATGTTTTCAAACATCTTCCAAATACACCACTTCGATTACCGAAATCTTATGACATTCACCAAAGTACAGCTTAAGGTGCTGCCCATTCACCTTGAAAGCTGGGCCCTCTCTTCCTTCAATTTCAATTGCCCCATTTGTAAACACTCGGGTTATCTTGAATTGACCTGACCACTTTGACTTAAGTTTACTGGGAAAGAGTCTCAACCGAGAATTGAAGAGCAATATGAAGTCACCAACTTGAAAGTCGCGTTGAAGGATTTTGGCGTCTTGCCACCTATTAATCTTTTCCTTATAAAGGGCTGAACTTTCATATGCTCTCAACCGGAATTCCTCTAATTCGTGGAGTTGGTTCACTCTCCCTTTTGCGGCCTTTTCCCAATTCAGGTTTAGCGTCTTTAAATCCCATAAAGCTTTGTGCTCAAGCTCAATTGGTAGATGACAAGACTTGCCGAACACTAGCTGATATGGTGACATACCAATTGGTGGTTTGAACGCAGTTCGATACACCCACAGAGCATCATCTAGTTTACGAGACCAATCAGTCCAATTTGCATTCATCGTTTTTGCCAAAATGCTTTTAATTTCCCAGTTTGAAACTTCCACTTGACCGCTTGTTTGTGGATGGTATGGCGTTGCAACTTTATGCTTTACCCTATATTTACTTAACAACGAGGCAAACATCCGGTTGCAAAAGTGAGATCCCCCATCACCGATGATAGCTCGAGGGGTGCCGAATCGTGCAAAAATATATCACTTTAAGAATTGCTCCACACTCTTGCCCTCATTGTTGGGCAAGTCTACCGCTTCGACCCATTTAGACACGTAATCTACTGCTACCAAAATATATTTGTGTCAGAAAGAACTCACAAATGGCCCCATGAAATCTATACCCCACACATCAAACAACACTTCTGAGATAGGATTTAGAGGTAATTCATGCTTTCTTGATACCCCACCTTGCTTTTGACATGGGATACATTGTTTCACAAAGTCATGCGCAACCCGGTATAGAGACGACCAGTAGTAACCACTTTGAAGCACTTTTGCTGCTAACCGCACCCCACCATGATGTCCACTAACAGATGATGTGTGGCAAACATTAAGGATGTCATTGACTTCTTCTTCCGGTACGCATCTACGAATGATATGGTCTTCACATTCTCAAAACAAATATGGTTCATCCCAGAAATATTTCTTTACCTCAAACAAGAACCTCTTCCGCTGATAGGAGTTCTACTCCTCCGGCAGAATTTCACATACCACATGGTTAGAGAGATCAACATACCAAGGAATGTTGCTTTGGGTCAGCCTCATCACTGTTTCATCAGGGAATTCAGCCACAATATCCCTTTCTTGGAAGTCTTGTCATATTAGTTTCTAACCGCGACAAATGATCTGCCACTTGATTTTCACACCCCTTTCAGTCCTTCACTTCAAAATCAAACTGTTGTAACAGCAAGACCCACCTAATCAACCTCGGCTTAGCATCCTTCTTTGCCATTAAATACTATAATGCCACATGATCAGTATGAACTATCACTTTTGTGCTTAACAAGTATGCCTTGAACTTCTCAAATACATAAACTACCGCTAATATCTCTTGTTCAGTATCAGTGTAGTTACGTTGTGCTCCATTTAGCGTCTTGCTGGCGTAATAAATTGTGTGAAAGAGCTTGTTACACTTTTTCCCTAACACGGCCCCTAGAGCAGTACCACTTGCATCACACATCACCTCAAATGGTTCAGATTAGTCCGGGCTAATGATCACAGGGGTAGAGATCAGCTTTTCCTTCAAACACTCGAAAGCTTTTGAGCAAGCACCATCAAAAAGAAACTTCACCTCTTTCTCCAATAGCTTACACAATGGGTGTGTAATTTTTGAAAACTCTATGATAAATCTCCTATAAAACCCTGCATGCCCCAAAAAACTCTGAATACCTTTAATAGATATAGGCGGTGTCAGCTTCTCAATAACCTTAATCTTTGCTTTGTCAATCTCTAGTCCCTTCTGTGGTACTTTGTGACCTAGGACTATGCCTTCTTTGACCATGAAGTGACATTTTTCCCAATTAAGGAGCAAGTTGGTTTCTACACACCTTTGAAGGACTTGCCCAAGATGAGCCAAACATGTCTCAAATGAATCACTGACAACTGAAAAGTCATCCATGAACACTTCCACCATATCAGCAAAAATCGAAAGCATACACCGTTGAAATGTTGCTGGGGCATTGCATAATCCAACGCCATCCTCTTGAAGGTGAAAGTACCGTAGGGACATGTAAAAGTGGTTTTCTCTTGATCTTCAAGTGGAATAGAGATTTGGTTGTACTCGGAGTAGCCATCCAAAAAATAGTACCATCCACGCCCCGCAAGTCTATCAAGCATTTGATCCATAAACGACATTGGAAAGTGATCTTTCTCGGTCCAAGAGTTTAGCTTCCGATAATCCATGCACACTCTCCAACCAGTGACCGGCCTCATGGGGACAAGTTCTTCTTTCTCATTTGGGACCACCGTGATGCCCCCTTTTTGGGGTACGCATTGTACCGGGCTTACTCACTTGCTGTCTGTAATAGGATACACTACACCTGCATCTAGCCAATGAATGATCTCCTTCTTCACCACCTCTTGCATAGGTGGGTTCAATCTTCTTTGATGCTCAACACTTGGTTTGCACTCGCTATCTGATTGGGTTTTGTGAGTGCAAATTCTGGGTGGAATACCCACAATATCAGCGATAGTCCATCCTATGGCCTTGATGTACCTTTTCAACACCTCAAGAAGCAATTTCACTTGCCATTCAAGCAAGTCAGCTGCAATGATAACCGACAAGGTATTATTCGCCCCCAAGAATGCATACCAAAGATGGGTGGGGAGTACTTTCAACTAAAGCTTTGGTAGTTCCTTTGTGGATGGTTTAGCGGGAGGACTCTCTCGATTCTTTAAATCAATGTCTATCTTTAATGGGTTCCTTGAGTATTCACCTAACCCCGATAGAGAAGCTACCACTTCATCATACCGTTGGACTTCAGTTTCATCATAATTCGAAAGAACAACTTCTAGAGGTTCACTCATACACATCATCTCGCTCACACTAGCCACCGCTTCATAAATCACATCCATTGTTGATACTACATGAATATCATTGGGTTGCTTCATTGATTTGAACACATTAAAGGTGACCTCATCTTCATTTACCTGAAACTTCAACTCCCCACTTTCAACATCCACTAGGGCCCTTCCGGTTGCTAAAAAATGGTCTACCCAAAAATAATAGGAACTTCAGCATCAATCTCACAATCAAGAATAACAAAATCAGCTGGAAATATGAATTGATCTACCTTTACAAATATGTCATAGAGTAATCCAACGGGGATTTTGATCGATTGGTCCGTCATAAGAAGACGCATTGTTGTGGATTTTGGTTCTCCCAGTCCAAGTTGTTTAAAGATTGTATAGGGCATCAAATTTATACTTGCCCCAAGTCACATAAAGCTTTAGCAAATTGCAGCATACCAATGGTGCATGGGATGGTGAATGCCCCCGGATCCTCTTTCTTTATATTCATCTCGCTAGTTATAATGGCACTACAATTATGAGAGAGTTCAATTGTTTCAAAGTCCATGCATCTCGTCTTAGTGACCAGATCCTTCATTAATTTAGCATATCCCAGCATCTCCAATAATGCTTCCACTAACGGAAGATTTATAGAAAGTGTCTTAAAAATGGATAGGAATTTTTGGAACTTTCCATCCTCATTTTTATTTTTGAGATGTTGAGGAAATGGGGGAGCTTTTTTGGGAAGAGGCTGCACTATCTTTGGAGTTGGAGTAGCCTTTTCTTTATCTTTTTGCAACTTGTCAACGGGGCTTTGGTTAGGACTTTCTTGCTTCTCTTTGATCATATCACTTTCTGGTGCTTGAACAAGCCTCTCTTGCTCATCGATATCTTTCTCTTCTTCATGAGTTTTCATCCAATTATTACCTTTCACATTACCACCCGCTATCTTTCCAATTAGAGTCAAAACCGCCAAGTCTTTGTCATAGTCAACCCTCTAAGTTGTTGCACATTCAGCTTCACCCCTTTCAACTCCTATGGGTTCTAGTTGTACTGAAAGTTGACTTAGCTGACCCTCAAGTTGCTCGATTGAATCTGCGTGAGAATTCACTCTATTATTCAACGATGAGAAATTAGCTTTTATCTCCTTAAGCATGTCATCAGATCCTTCAAGTTTATCTAGGATACGTGACAACAAATCATCCACTCGTAGGCTACCAAAACTACCCTTTGATCTTGGGTTGTCACTTGATTGCATGTGCTCCTCTTCATGACTCTCTTCTCTCTTCCAAGGCTCATTTTGTTTAGTCCATTCTTGATAGTATCATCTCCGCTGTTCTTCCTTATGTGAGTTCCAACCTTTATTCCCACCCGGCTTTAAGTAGCATGGGTGAGAACCCTCCCCAACTCTAAACACTCTTCTGACTTCTTTGGGTTCATCAACCTTTTCTAACACTTGTTTTTGTAACAACTCCATTTGGGACATCATTTTGCTAATATTCTCATCCCTCTCTTTCTCCTTGTCAAGTTGCTCCTTTGACATCCTAAAATTTAAGGGGGATACTTGGTCCTCATGAGTGTACCACTCTTGGTTGATCTTGATCATTTCATCAAGAAGGGATGAGGCTACCTCAAATGGTTGTAACATTATCACCCCTCGAGACAGCTGGTCAGCAACCCCTTTGTTCACTGAGTCTAAACTTTGGTAAAATTATTGAAGTATCACATCACCCGGAAGCCCATGAGTAGGACATTGCAATAGTAACTTTAGAAATCTCAGCCAACTCTCATGAATCGGTTCCCGTTCCACTCGCTTGAAGTTTTGGATGTTGTCACTCAACTTCACCATCTTTGAGGGTGGGAAAAACCTTACGTAGAATGCCTCGGTAAGCTCCTCCCACGATGAAATAGAGTCCCTCGGGATCCCTACTAACCACTTGGTTGCTTACCCCATTAAAGAGAAAGGGAACAACTAGAGCCGAACTTATTCTTGTGACATATCCTTTAGTGAAAACGGACTACATATCTCCACAAAGTTCCGAATATGCTCATGAGGATTCTCATGATCTAACCCCCCAAATATGCCTTTATCTTGCAATAGTTGTAGCTTTGTGTTTGTCACATGAAATGCAGAATGATCCACAACAGGAGGTAGGCGTATAACACCTACGCCCCCCAATAGAGCCTCATTTGTGTGAAAGGAAGCACCACCATTATCTTGGTGATCAAGTTGATTCACGGTGCTTTCATTTGCACTCATCTTGTCACCTGATCACAAGCATCTCAGCATAAAAAAGGTAAGTCGATTCAACTACAACACAAAGAGATCACAATTAAAACTTCAATAAGAGAATTCTAAAAAACACCACTCCCCGATAGCAGCGCCATTTTGATTAACGCTCAACTACACCTCATCTGATACTAGGTGTAGATAGTCGTAATCTAGTAAAACCCAACAAGTGAGTTGGGATCTAACCTACAGGGAGCGGTACAAGTTTGAATTCAATTATGAAGTAGTAAATGCGATTCAATTGGTTGTAGGAATAGAAATTATCGGAATCACTTAAATAAATTGAAAGAGTGACATAAATGTCAGGTGGGGGAATTTGGTATCAATCAACATTCACAACAATAACAAACAACAGGGGAAATCAAATGATTAGGAGATGCTTGGGGGAATGACTGACCAACTGCCAATTTTCGCTAAATGGGTGCTAGCTAATTACTAAAGGTTACTAATTTTTCATGGGTAGGCTGGACCTTCGATGAGATAGATTTCTCTCGAACAATTTTCCCGCTTCAGGTGAGTTCTCTCAAACCTCAACAAGCTAAACACTAAAACCAACCCACAACCTCACTTCATCTACTTTCTCGAGCTAGATAGGTAGAACAGGGCTTAAGATTCACTCTCTCGAGCTTAACCCACAACAAACCAATCACTACGAATGCTAATTTATAGCCTTAGTTTTATACCTTTATCTAAAGCAAGCATAAAACACTAAGCAACATTGAAATAACCATTCCAACACAACAATTTAACAACAACATTAAATTAGACCCACTTCAAATTAGTAATACGAACAATAATTTCTAACACCCATCAGCTAAATCAAGCAATTAATCACATGGTCAAACCCCCAAGAATGGGGTTTAGCTAATCATCATAAAAAGTGAGAATTCAATACCTATTATCGTCTCCATAGATGGGTATTAATTTTCAAACCTTGAAATGAATCAATTTAGCTTTAATTACAAAACCCAACTCGAAATCTACTTGAAAATCGCTTCAAAAACCAACAAGAACAGTGTTTTCTTTCTAATTCTGAGTTTTCACAATGTTTGAATGCCTTTTCTCTTTTCAAAAATTCAATTTATACTCTTTCAAAATTTGGCCTTTGGGGTAAATCGGCGGATTAAGTCGCACTTCTCCAAACGGGTCATCGAGTTGCCAATCGCTCCTGTCCATCGCCTTCTTAGCTCGAGTTTTCATCCCTTTGACACTGTAACTTTCGACGGCCTATGTCGGGGTCGCCAATCGGTTCCGTGATGCACCGTTTGCATCTTTTGATCGCCATTATACTTGCATCCTCATTGATAGTCCTGTAAACTTCGGCGGACTAACCACTCATCACCGATCCAATCGGTGATTCGCCAATAGGGAATGTCGTTTGCCTAATTTCTCTCTTCTCAGAAATGGTATACCGTAACTTTGGGCGGGCTAAAGAGCCACTCGGCAGTTTGCCGAGTGGTCTTGGCGATCACCAGGATAGCTTTTCTTCACTTCTTCAGCTTGTTTGTTCCTTTTTGCCCGGTAGTGTCCTTACCTTGCTCCTTAGCCTTCAATGCTGCAAATCACACTTTACATCAGTTTAGAACCTAAATTTGGGCCTTTGAGGACACTTATATTATCGAAACAAAGCCCTAAATGAGTCGAAATCTCAAACTCATCAATGCGCGGAGTGGCCTGGAAACGTCGCCCAATATTCCAGAACTGCAGCGCTATCTTGATGCCAAGAAGGCGAGCCAAATCGCGATCGCCGAATCCAATTCGCGGCTCACTGAAATGTTCATACCATCACAAAATCATCTATACCTGCACATTCAGCACGCATTATTCAAAAACAACTAATACTTGGGTTGCCTCCAAAGAAGCGCCTTATTTAATGTTGTGGCACGACGTGGAAATGCTTTCAAGCATCTTCCAAATACACCACTTCAATTACAAAAATCTCATCATATTCTCCAAAATATAGTTTCAGGCGCTGCCATTCACCTTGAACGTTGGAGCCTCTTTTCCTTCAATTTTAATTGCCCTATTTGTGAACACTCGGGTTACCTTAAATGGAACCGACCACTTTGACTTAAGTTTACCGGCAAAGAGTCTCAACCGAGAATTGAAGAGCAACACAAAGTCACCGACCTAGAATTTGCACGAAGGATTTTGGCATCATGCCACCTCTTCATCTTCACTTTATACAGGCTGAACTTTCATATGCTCTCAAACGGAATTTCTCCAACTCGTGGAGTTGATTTACTCTCCCTTTCGCAACCTTTTCTCAATTCAAGTTTAGCGTCTTTAACGCCCATAAAGCTTTGTGCTCAAGCTAAATTGGTAGATGACAAGAATTTCTGAACACCAACTGGTATGGTGACATACCAACAAGATAATAGAAGTAAAAAGGTTAAATGTAGCATTTCATAGAAAAGAGTTTGGCAAAAGCGAAAGTCTAAAAATATGCCTCAAAGCCATCTATTACATCAAGAAGTTATTGGGACGTAACCCATACATGACATACAAAATCTGAAATGGAAATGACATAAAAGCAATAATAGAGTCTCGGTCCTTGAAACATGAGGACTCGCCAATTTTCAATGTCTATGAGGGATCACAAGCCACAAGTATGAGGAAAGGAGCGTCAAATCCTGCATTAGTGAAACAATGTAGGCACAAGTATGTATTAGTATGTGGAATGTACCAAGTATTATAGAAATGCATAAGAGTTATGAAATCATGCAAAAAAGGACTATATATGAAATGCAATGACCAAGCTAATTCATATAATAACACGTTAGAAAACATAAGTCCTAACCATGGTCAATGCAAGCTAAACATCTTATAAACCACTTGAGATATACTTTAGAAAGTAACCTTAGTTCATTATTTTGAGAATTTTACCTTTGATAGACATAGACCATGTGAGCTATAACATGGAATCTGGTGTCTATCCCACATCGAAAAGAGGTGTCCTTACTTGCCAAGGTAAGAACCATAAACTTGAGCTAAAGTGGATCCACTGGCTAATGTCTATCTAAGACAAATCTATGGTGGAACATAGTTAAGGGATAAGGAGATTGCTACTAGAAACTCGGTCTCAACTGCGGGCGAGCTTCAATCTCAATATCCTCCCGGTGCTAAGTATAAATCCCACACAATATTCATTAATCATAATTTGTCTTATTATCCATGGAAAGGAACCATTAAGTAGTCAATCCAAGCTAGAGTTAATTAGAATAAATCCTTATACTATGCGTGAGAAAATCTTTCACCATCCATGATCTTTTCACAATAGCTTTATAAGGCCCATAGTCATTAACTTCATACTAAAAGTGCCATACTACTTATGGAAATAGTTTTACAATCATGATATGTAATCATTGATGGCATATACAGTTTAATGACCCAGGGGTACACCCAGTTGTAAAATGGCGTATAGGACCCCGAGAGACCCCGTACAAGCCACCTAGTATTTATAACATAAGAAATAGAACAATAGAGGTAAAGAAAACATTTCAAGTCCAAAACTTGGAAGTCTAAAACAGTTGTCTCATTAGCAATCTAGTATAATAGAATGAAAATTGGGCTTAGCCCATACATCATGTCCAAAACTGAAAGTAATACAAAAACTGAAAACAATGAGAATTCGTCCTCGAAGCATGAGGACTCACCAAAGCTCAGAAATCTCGCAATCAACCACTAGCCACGAAACTAATGACCCTGACTGACAAACCCTACATTTGAGGAAATGTAGGAAAGAGTATGTGTTAGTACAAAATAATGTACCAAGTTTGATAGCCATGCATAAAATATTTAAATCATGCTAAAATAGGACATTTAATGACATGCAATTGACTACGCTAAAACATGATATAAGAAGGGTTAAAAAACATAAGTTATAAAACATGGTCAATGCAAGCTAACATCATTAAAACCTTTGAACACATGCGAGATACTTCTTGAAGTAACCTTAGTTCATTATTAATGTGAGAAGTTTCCATAACCGACAAAGAGACCATGTGAGCTATAACATGATCCCCAGGTATCTCCCACACTGAAAAGGGTTGTCCTAGTTGCCAAGGTAAGTACCATGAACTTCTAGCTTAAGTGGATCCACTAGCTAATGTCTATCTAGACAATCGTCCTATGGGGGAACATTGGTAAGGGATAAGGAGATTGCATCTAGAAACCCGACCTCTACTAACGGGAGAGCTTCCATCTCAATATCCTCTTAGTTCTAAGCATAAATCCCATGGAATAGTCATTTCTTACTTGTTCTTATTATCCATGGAAGGGCATGTCATCTTGCCAATCCAAGCTAAGTCATAAGTCATCCATGGAAAGGTATCATTCAATAACCAATCCAAGCTACATTTCATTAGGATAGCTCTTGATCTTTGATTCAACTAGGTTAGAAGACCTTTCAACCTTAGAATCCTTATTATGTGAGAAAACCTTTCACAATCATACTTTCATGTGTACATGAGAAAATCCTTTCAACAATACAACAACAACATCATCATTGATACTTTACTCTCAAAACATCCTTAAAAATATTTGCATAGATTTCATAAGAACATGCATAATTACATAAATTACCTTTCAAGGTTCACAACCCACTTTCAAGCATCAACATTTAGAAAACATGGGTTAGATATGGATTTCATCATAAATTTATGTAATTCTATCAATACGTGCTTGATTTCATAAACTCTTCCTTCATAATAAAAATCCCACATCATATGATCATAACTTGGAAAACATGGGGATTACATGGGTTTATAGGGGAAATCATCATAAAGGTATAGTATTTCATCAACTCATGCATAAGAGATCATAATTCAAACATTTAAATCAATAATCAAAACAACCTTTGGCAATTGAAGAAAACCCTAACTCAATTCGGGATTTCTAACTTTAAAAATAGGAGAATTTGCGAACTCCATGAATGGAAGGAATCCATGGATGAAAACTATCATACTTGAAAGCCAATTAATTGTCTTCAATGGAGGAAAGGAGACTTGACTTGAAACCCTAGGTTGAATCCTTCTTCTTCAAGCTTTCTAGAAAGAGAAATATTTTGGAGAGGAGACTTGTTCTTCTTTTAGAAATTTGAGAGAATCAAGTGAATGAACTAATTTGGGGGTTGAAATCACTTATATAGGTCTATAGATGAAGGGTAAAACGAAATATTATTAGGCTAGACTAATTAGGAAAACACCCAACTGCCCCTAAAAATAACTGCCGACCTACCAACGACGCCTTGGACCGACAGACTGTGGTCTGACCGACGGCCTGTCCCGTTGGTCCTTCATCTGGATCAGAGAGTGGGAATTGGGGGTCTGGACCACGAGCCTTCAACCACGGACCGTGGTCCCGCCAACAGTTCGTTGGTCTGGCTGTGGTTCTGGATCCCCTGACCCCTTTTGGGTGGCCAATCCATGAACCACACCTATGGTCCGTGGTCCTATCCACGGGCCGTGGGTGGCCTCCGTCGGATGGCACCTGCAGCTTCTGAAAAATGTTGTCTTGCCCCTTCTCGAATCCGGGGTGTTACAATATCTCCCCCTTGGGATCATTCGTCCTCGAATAAGATTCAAGACATTATAAAAAGGGTGGAAACTAAGTCTAACAACCCATCATGCATGCAACTTTATCAAAATGCACACACCGAAGGAGGAAAATCGACTCCAAGCTAGGACATATTTACAACATCACAAGGATGATAGGAGCTAAACCTAGCAGCCCAACATGAATGCAATCATATAATGCACATACCCGAGGAGGAAACATCAACTCCAAGCTAAAACAAACTCAAATGCATATATCCGAGGAGGAAACATCAACTCCATGCTAAAGCATGTTCAAAACATCATATCATGTAGTCTATATGCAGTTCACCCTCAAATGCACATAAACATGTACAAATCAATCAAGTTGACTCATTTTTCTCAAAACTTAAAACCTTTCATGAATCAGGCATAGTAAGGAACTCATGTAAACATTTAAGACACATGACACCAAACAATGAGCAAACCATGAGGAACTCATTACCTCAAGCTAGAGTAGGGGTAGAAGGAAAAAGATGAGCATATCAGGACATCATATAAGCCTCGGCCTCGCAAGTAGCACCCTCAACTAAATGATTCCTCCAGATCATTTTCACGGAAGTAACTTCTTTGTTTCTCAACTTCTTGACTTGCCGGTCTAAAATCTCAACCGAAATTTCTTCATAAGAAAGATTCTCCTTAACTCCCAAACCTTTTAAGGAAACCATGGATTTCGGATCACCAAGACATTTCTTCAACATAGAGACATTGAAAACCGGATGCAGCGATGCCAATTCATTAGGAAAATCTAGTTCATAAGCAACCTTACCAACACGCCTCAAAATCTGATATGGGCCTACATAACAGGGACTAGGCTTCCCTTTCTTACCAAACCTCATTACACCCTTCATGGGTAAAATTTTCAAGTAAATCCAATCATGGACATCAAATTCAAGATCTATTCTTCTTACATTAACATATGACTTTTCCCAACTTTGAGCCATTTTCAACATTTCTCTAATAAGTCAAACCGTATCTATGGCCTCATGAACCAACTCGGGACCTATTAGTGCAACTTCACCCACCTAAAACCAACCTATAGGAGATCTACACCTCCTACCATACAATGCCTCAAATGGAGCTATACCAATACTCGAGTGATAACTATTGTTATAAGCAAACTCAATCAATGGCAAATGGTCATCCCAATTACCCTTAAAATCAATCACACAAGCTCTCAACATGTCTTCCAAAGTTTGGATACTACGCTCTGCTTTCCCATCAGTTTTGGGATGAAAGGTCGTACTAAGCTTAACACGAGTACCAAGACCCTTTTGTAAAGACTTCCAAAACTGAGAAGTGAACTGGGTACCACGATAAGAAATAATGGTCAAAGGCACTCCATGTAACCTTACCATTTCTCCCAAGTACAACTTAGCATAACCTTCCGCCGAATAAGAAACCTTAATGGGAATAAAATGAGCCGATTTCGTCATCAAATCTACTATAACCCAAATCGAGTCATGGTGTCGCCGGGTACGAGGCAAACCAACAATAAAATCCATATTCACATCTTCCCACTTCCAAGTAGGAATGCTAATGTCTTGGGACAAACCTCCTGGCTTCTGGTGCTCAACTTTCACTTGTTGACAATTTGAACACTTAGTCATAAATTCCGCATTATCCTTCTTCATCCCATTCCACCTATAGACCTCCCGTAAATCACGATACATCTTGGTGGCTCCCAGATGAATGGAATACCGAGAACTATGGGCTTCTGACAAGATTTGTTCCCTCAAGTAATCAACATTAGGAATACACAAATGACCTTGATATTTAAGTACCCCATCTCTCATTTGGGAGAAAGCCTCAATGAATTTCATAAGAACCACTTCCTTTAAGTCGACCAAAATTGGATCAAGACCTTGCTTGTCTTTCACGTCCACCACAAAAGACGATTCTGAACCATTGTGGACCATAACAGCACCCTTGGTAGAGTCCACTAACTGAACACCCAATCGGGCCAATCTATGAACATCTTGAACCAACTCTTTCTTGTCTTCTTCAATATGAGCAACGCTACCCATGAATAACCGACTAAGAGCATACTCCACCACATTATCTTTACCGGGGTGATAGAGAACACTCATATCATAATCTTTCAATAACTCAAGCCACCTTCTTTGGCAAAGATTTAGATCCTTCTGATTAAACATATATTGCAAACTCTTGTGGTCGGTAAACACATCTACATGAACACTATACAAATAATGCCTCTAAATCTTTAAGGCAAAAACAACCGCCGCTAGTTCAAGGTCATGGATAGGGTAATTCTTTTCATGAATCTTAAGTTTCCTTGAGGCATAGGCAATAACTTTCCCATTTTGCATAAGCACACACCCCAGCCCAATTCTCGAGGCATCACAGTAAACAACAAACCCATCAGTCCCTTCCGGTAGCATCAACACTGGAGCAGAAATAAGTCTATCCTTCAACTCTTGGAGACTCTCCTCACATGCTTCAGACCATATGAACTTAGCCTTCTTTTGAGTCAAAGCCGTCAAAGTAGAGGCAATCGAAGAAAACCCCTCTACAAGCCTTCTGTATTAACCAGCTAAACTCAAGAAACTTCTAATATCCGAAGGGGATAGAGGTCTCGGCCAACTCTTGACCGCATCTGTCTTCTTAGGATCTACCTCAATGCCCTTACTTGACACAATATGCCCAAGAAAAGCTACGGACCTTAGCCAAAACTCACATTTACTAAACATTGCAAAGAGTTGTTGGTCCTTAAGAATTTGCAACACGATCCTCAAATGATCAATATGCTTATTCTCAATTCTCGAATAGATCAATATATCATCAATGAACACAAACACAAACATGTCGAGGTATTGTCTAAACAATCTGTTCATCAGATCCATAAATGCCGTCGGAGCATTAGTCAACCCAGATGACATTACCAAAAACATATAATGACCATACCTAGTTCAAAAAGCCGTATTCGGAATATTATCTTCTTTCACCCTCAATTGGTGATAACCCAACCGAAGGTCAATCTTAGAGAAATAACTTGCTCCTTGAAGTTGGTCGAATAAATCATCTATCCTCGGAAGAGGATACTCATTCTTAATGGTCACCTTGTTCAACTGACGATAGTCAAGACACATACGAAGAGAACCATTTTTCTTTCTAACAAACAAAACTGGAGCACCCCATGGAGAGATACTCGGTCGGATGAAACCCTTATACAACATGTATTTCAATTGTTCTTTCAACTTCTTTAGTTCTGTCGGAGCCATATGGTAAGGAGGAATAGAAATAGGTTGCGTATCTGGGAGAAGGTCAATACCGAAGTCTATTTCCCTCTTGGGAGGAATACCGGGTAAATCATCTAGGAACACTTCCAGAAACTCATTAACAACGGGGACCGACTCAAGAGTAGGGGTCTTGGAATCTACATCCCTCACCCTAACTAAATGGTAAATGCAACCCTTAGAAATCATCTTTCTAGATTTGAGACAAGAGACAAACTGACTCTTAGGCATCTAATTTCCCCCTTTCCACTCAAGGACAGACTCATTCGGAAACTAAAAGTTGACTACATGAGTGCAACAAATCCATACCAAGGATAACATCAAAGTCTAGCATATCAAGCTCTACCAAGTCAATAAGAGTAACTCTATAGGACAAGGAAATGGGACACTTTCTATAGACCCTCTTAGCCACAATAGAATTACCAACAGGAGTAGAGACAAAAAAAGGATCTAACAACACAACCAGAAGAACATCAAACCTCATAGCCACATATGGCGTCAGAAAAGACAAGGTAGCATCGGGATCAAGTGAAGCATAAACATAAAGTTAGAAGACTTTCAACATACTGGTAACCACATCGGGAGAACCCTCTTGCTCACCGTGAGTCTGAAGTGCATAGAATCAGTTTTTCTTATAGCATTAGAACCCGAACCAATAGAAGGAGCTTGCTTGCCCTCTCTTCCTTTTTCCATAAGCATTGGGCAATCCCTCATCTTATGACCACTTTTACCACAACTGAAGCAACCATCTGTGTCGGCTAGGCACTTACCCTTGTGCTTCTTTCCATACCTAGCACAAGTAGGCATAGGAAATGAAGATCCACTACCATTCTCTCCTTGATGCTTAGGTTTAGACACCCTATCTTTGTTTAACTTTGGAAGAGAATTTGACGAACCTTGACCGGAAAACTTTGTGAAAACCTAGAACCACCATGTCCATCGGGCCTTGCATGAGAGAAACTACCGACATCGGTTTTATCCCTCTTTGTCTCCCTAGACTTTCCCTTATGTTTCTCCTCTTCGATCTATTGAGCATGAACCATGAGACGAGAAATGTCCATGTCATTAATAAGCATGGCTGTACGACATAATTTGACCACTATTTTGGACACACACGAAACAAACTTACTCATCTAAAATCCTAGTGGAATAGATAAATTCAATTATCATAACATAACATTAGGAAAGGTATCAATCAAAATACCAATCAAAATCATAAAGTCGTATGAGAGTAGCTCCTTATAAACCATGATTTCATAATCTTGTTCATATAGACACTTAATCCTAAGCATCTAAAATCATGATTCCTTTCAAATTGTGAGGAAGCCCTTCACAAATAATTGATACTTAACTTATAAGCATCCTTAAACCATAACTTCACCCTTTCATAAAACATGTGTAAAATCCCTTATCTATTCATGATGATAGTTCATAGTTCATATGTCAAAATAAAAGCATAAAGCATGTGTCCATATGAAATTAGTTATAAATCTTGAAATTAGGTTAAATCATGAAAAATAAGATAGAACAACATCAATTGAATCATAATCAAAAGGACTCTTGGAGATTGAAATAAACCCTAATTGAATTAGAGATTGAAGTTATTTTGGGACCCAATGTAGGAAAGGGATCCCTCGGTGAATTTCCACATACCTTGGCAATTAAAGCCCTAAAAATTTGGAGACGAAGTCTTCAAGCTTGATGAAACCCTAAGATCCTTCCTTGAGAGCTCTTGAGAGAATTTGGAGAAGGTGACTTAGGAGTTCTGAGGGTTTTGTGAGTGATGGGTATTCATTTGAAGGGTAAAATTTGTTATAGGGCCAAAATGATATAGTTTAGGGGTTAGTTAAATATGAAAAGACCAAAATACCCTTCATTAAATTCTACCGGACATGATCTATGGGTTTAACGTATGGTTCATATGACTTTCTACAGACCGTACAGGTCAACCGTAGAACCAAGTACTAGAACCCAAAGTGGAAACTTTTCACGAAGCCCTTTTACGGACGGTTGACCTTTCTACAGTTTGTACACCCCATCAAAGACCTCAAGTTTAAGCTCAAAATTTCATCAAGACTGGACCAACCCTACGAACACTTTCTATGGTCCCTAGTCCATCCTAAAACCCATCCTAGCTAGTCGTAGGTCAACTTACTGGGACTTGAATTCCCAAAAACTCAAGCCACTCCCTACGAGTGCAACCTACGACCCATAGAGACTTCTATAAAGCGTAGATAGGCCTCATAGAACTCAACCAATAGCCATAAATGAAGTCTCTTCCTTTCCTAATTTCTGAGGTGTTACAATATCTCCTCCCCCCCCCGAGAACAATTATACTCAAATGGGACTCATGTTAGCCTGAATAGCGTAGGAGAGAATCTAAAAATCCAATATGAATGAAAATATCATAAAAATTCACATAAACGAGGAGAAATCACTTTGAGTTAAATCATAAAAAAAATCAAGTTTTTTTCATGAACACACATGCATATGAAAACATGAGAATGATTAAAACGCATGGATCTGAAAGAATGAACCATGAGAAACTTAATACCTCAAGCTAGAAAATGAGCGGAGGGAAAGAGATGGAGATACTTGGATATCATGTCGGCTTCAGCTTCCCAAGTAGCACCCTCAACTAATTGATTCCTCATAATAACCTTCATGAAAGAAACTTCTTTATTTCTCAACTTCCAAACTTGATGGTCAAAACATTCAACCAGAACCTCTTCATACAAAAGACATTCTTTAATCCTAAACTTTCCAAAGGCACTATACACATTGGATCTGCAACACTCTTATTCAACAAAGAGACACCGAATACTGGATGTACCAATGCTAAATCGTTATGTAACTCCAATTCATATGCAACCTTGCCAATACACCTTAAAATCTAATATGGGCCCACACATCGGGGACTAAGTTTCCCTTTCTTTCTGAATGTCATCACACCCTTTATAGGTGAGATTTTAGAGTAAATTCAATCATCAACATCAAATACAAGAACTCTTCTTCGAACATTGACATAAGACTTTTATCGACTTTGAGACATTTTCAACCTTTCACGAATAAGTCAAACATTTTTCATAGCTTCATGAACTAACTTGGGCCCTATCAAGGAAACCTCATCAACTTCAAACAAACTAATAGGAGACCTACACCTCCTCCCAAAGAGATCCTCAAATGGTGTCATCCCAATACTAGAATGACAACTATTATTATTATAAGAAAACTTGATTAAAGACAAATGATCATCCCAATTGCCCTTGAATTCAATCATACAAGATCTCAACATATCTTCCAAGGTCAGGATAGTATGCTTGGCTTGTCCGTCGGTCTATGGATGAAAATCAATCTAATCTTCACTTAAGTACCAAGACCTATGTGGAACGACTTCCAAAACTGAGACGTAAACTGAGTTCCATGATCGGAGATAAAAGATAAGGGCACTACATGCAACCTCACTATTTCCCAAATATAAATCTTGGCATACTCATCGTCTAAAAATGTAGTCTTTAGGGGAAGAAAGTGAGCTAATTTCGTTATTTGGTCCACAATTACCCAAATCGAGTAATACTGATGAAGGTTATGAGGTAAACCCAGAATTAATTCTATATTCAAATATTCCCACTTTAAAGTAGGAATGTGTACCACCCCAGAAAATGTTTAAGCTAAGATTCAGACCATTCTTCATTTGTGTATAAGGTCGTATCGGATGATTCTTAAATTGTGCGTAGGTTTTAAGGTAAATTATTTAGTGGGAAAATAAATTTAGAGATGAATTAAAGTCACAAGAATCTCCTAGTAAAAAGTTGAGTTGAAAGATTCCTTACTGATTAAGTGTTGATACAAAAGATTCTACTTGGATCAACTTCAAATGACCATATCTCTTAGAATATGATGAGTTACATGGCCCATAACCTATCCAATTAAAGTTATTTCGGTCAACTTTCCAACGCCACCTAGTTTTCATCAATTGGAGTTCGAAGTAAAAAATTAATGCCCATTTTACCGGACACTAAGCGCTCCGGCAACGCGGCTGAGGTATTTTCCGTGCGGGCACATGTCAAGGCAGCAGCTACTGCCTTCCTGTGCGGTTGGCTGCACGACTGAGGCATTTTCTGTGTGGGAGTGTGGGCGTCTGGGGTCTTTTACAAAACCCCCCAAAGATGTAGTATACCTCCCTAGTTCATAAATTTACCCTAGAAAGAGAAGTTTTCAAGAAACTACTTTCCTCCAATGTTCATCCATCATCCAAGGTAAGATTTGATCATCAAATTTCATAATTTCTTCATCTAAACACCAATTAATATCTTCTACCCATGGAATCCATAGATTTTCAAGAAAATCTGCCACTAAGGTTCAAAAAATAAATTATTGTCATCTATCATCCAAAGATCTCACATTTTTCAAGAATTGGAGCGTATAAGGTAGGAAAGGGTATTCATAGTGTTGGACTAGTTTGTCCTCACGCTCTACATCTCAATTCAGCTAGTAGCAAGTTGAATCTAGGGTTCTACCCTTAATTTTATGAAATTCTCGATATGAGTTATGTTCTTATTTCGAATTCTAAATTCTTATATTATGAGTTTGCAATATTATGTGCATTGATGTCCTTGAGTTGTTGTTCATGTTTATATTTCATATGAACCCTAGTTGATGATATTTCTATTGAAGTTCTTTGTGCATTTATTTCCATGCATTGTTTTGGGAATTTTAAAGTGATTTCAAGACTATTTTAAAGTATTTTTTGGGAAGAGTTTAAGGGAACACAAATGGTTCCAAAAGTACTATTTTCACATTGAGAAAGTACTATTATTTTAAGAAGAGCATAAATATTTTTCGAAAGCATTTCAGCCAGATAAAGAGAAGTTTAGTTATCCCTTAAAAAAGGTATTATTTTTCACATAGAAAAGAGAGTACCATTTTCAGAAAAGTATAAAGAGTTTTCAATGTATTTCAGAAAGATTGAGTATAGTTCAGTTACCTCTTAAAGAGTCTTTTTTGAGTATTATCTCAACACAGTAAGTACTTTACATGAGCATAAAAATATATATTTTGGGAGTAGTATTCACCACCGATATTGGTGGAGAGTTCATAGAACTCAGAACCACCATAATCTACGCCTCCTGCGTAGATAGGATAAGACCGCAAGACGGGCGACTCCTCACCTACCTCAAGAAGTATTTTTAGTGGATCCATCAGTTCTGTTGCGTTCTATACTCTAGAAAGGTATAGGATGACTCTATAATATGGGTAAGTTGTTGTATCATCACTAGGCTCATAGTGATGGTTCTCGGTTAGAGAAACTTCCTAGTAAAGTATATATAGCATAAGTCTGGATGAAAATCATTTAATGCTCTTAGGGGCCGTTTGGTTACTGGACAAGGGTAAAGTTAATACCTGAATAACTTTGTTATTCATGTATTAATTTTATACCATGTTTGGTTTGTAAATGTATAAATTTTGTACAACGTTTGGTTGGTGTACCTCCAAATGTTATATAAAAGTTATTCATGTATTGATTTTATGTGGTGTTTGGTTGTATTTTTGTAAACCTACATAGCTAATACTCACATAACTTATAAAAAAATCTATGTATAATTTTATGCGGGGTAGAAGATGGAATAAGTTATGAGGGTATTAGTTATACATGGATTAAAATAATAAAATTACATATTTACCCTTAATTTGTTTACTTAATTATTTGTTTGTAAAATAATAATTCATATTGATTTACAAGATTAAGGAGTAATTTTTTTAAAAAAAGGACTTGGTCTATATCTGTAACTTAATTTTTTTGCAGTTTCATCATTTATGCCTCCCCCCCCCCCCAAAACCCAGAACTGTTTCTGCCCCCCCCCCCCCACCCAAACCTACCCCCACCACCCAACCGCCCCCAAACCAAAAACCCAAAACTGTTTTCCCCACCTAAACCAAAAACATCGGCCCCCACCCCGCATGCCTGGAGCAGTTGCATTTTATTATTTACATGCATCGTTTATATTTTGTGGGTTTTGTCGCGCCCCCGCCCCCCACGCCCACCCGAGGAACTGTTGCATTTTTTTAATTTTGAATACTGCTTGTTTATAATTTTTGAATTTTTTTTAAAAAAAGTATATTAATTTACAATAAATTAAATAGTCAATAAGTAATAATTTATGTATTATAATTTCTATATAACTAAATCTTACATAAATAATATCTACATAACTAATATTTGTATAATTAATACCTACATAATCAATATCTGCATAACTAATACCTACAAAACTAATACCTGCATAACTAATAATACATGCATAACTAATAATACATAAATAACTAATACCTACATAACTAATATCTAATACATCCATAACTAGTACCTGCATAACTAATACCTACATAACTAATACCTACATAACTAATACATACATAACTAATACTTGCATAACTCTAACTAGTAACCAAACGGCCCCTTACTGTATGATGCAATAAAAGTAAATATTGATTTAATATATATATGTTAAATCAATATTTACTTTTACTGCATCCACACAGTAAGAGTATTAAATGATTTTCATCGTGACATATGTTATTCTTTAGATAAGCTACTTTTAGCCTTTATTTATTTTATTCAGCCTTGTTACATATTCGTACATTCAATGTACCGATGTCATTCGACATGCATCTTTTCATGATGTAGATTTAGGTACTTAGGATCTTTATCAGGCGCTCTGTTGAGATCGTATCATCCGTTTGTCAGCTTTTGTGAGACCTACTTTCTTTCGGAGGAATCCAGTTTTATGATTTGTTTGTAGCAGTTTTTTGAGGTATAGTGGGTTTTGTCCTGACAACTATCACAGTAGAGGCTTCTTAGATAGTCTTGGTCTGCCTTGCAGTATTCTGTTTCAGATATTTTATTTAAAACTTTATGTTTAATACTCAGTGTTTTTAGATAAGTTTAAGATTTAATAAGTTGTTTTTAAATATTTATTCAGTTTTGATGCTTGTGTATGCTTGAGTAGTTTTCCCCTTGTAGTCATCTAGGATGAGGGTTCTCCTGGAGACCAGCAATAGTTCTCAAGTGTTTTCCATATCCAGGGTGTAGGCTCGGATCGTGAACGAATGCTAATGTCTTGAGCCAAGCCACCGAGTTTTTGATGTTCAACTTTCACTTGTTTAAAATTTGGACATTTAGCCACAAATTCTACAATATCCGTTTTCATCCTATTCCACAAAGAGACCTCCTGTAATTTGTCGTACATCTTGGTGGCTCCCAGGTGAATAGAATACCGAGAACTATAAGCTTCTTTTCAATTTGATTCCTCAACTCATCAACATTTAGAACATATAACCAACCCTGGTATCGAAGGACCTCAATTGTTTTTTCGCAAACTGACTTCATCAAATAAATCTCAAGCGGATCAAGATCTTGGTTAGACTTCAATTATGATATAATAGATGATTCCAAACCATTTATAACAATCACACCATCTTCATGGGAATAAACTAAGTGAACACCCAATCGGGCCAATCTATGAACACCATGAGCCATCTCTTTCTTACCATCCTCAATATGAGCAACGCTCCCCATCGATATTCTATTAAAAGCATCTTCCACCACGTTTGCTTTACCCGAATTATAGAGTACACTCATGTCATAATCTTTCAATAACTCAAGCCACCTTCTTTGGAGAATATTTAAATCCTTTTGGGTGAATACATACTTCAATCTCTTATGGTCAGTTAACACATCCACATGAACCCCATATAGGTAATGCCTCCCAATCTTTAGAGCAAACACTACCGACACTTCCTAAACTTAGCATACAATTCCTGATCCTTGAGAATTTACAACACAATCCTCAAATGCTCAACATTCTAATCCTCACTCTGTGAGTAAATCAACATATCATCACTAAACACAATTACAAACATGTCAAGATATTGCTTCAAAATCATATTCATCAAATCCATGAAATTCATCGGGGTATTAGTCAAACCAAACGACATTACCATGAACTCATAATGACCATATCATGTTTGAAAAGTCATCTTTGGAATGTCACTCTTCTTCATCCTCAATTGGTGATAATCTGACCGAATATCAATCTTAGAGAAGTAACTCGCTCTTTGCTATTGATCAAACAAACTGTCTATCCTTAGAGTAGGATACTTATTCTTTATTGTAACCTTACTCAATTTTCTATAGTCAATGATATTCGTAGGGAACCATCCTTCTTTCGAACAACCAACACCGGATCACCCCATGAAGAGATATTTTGTCTCTTAAAATCCTTATCCAATAAGTCCATCAATTGATCCTTTGATTCTTACGTTCTGTCGGGACCACATGGTAGGGAGGAATAGAGATAGGCTGCATATCGGGAGAAGGTCAATAGAGAAGGCTATTTCCCTTTGGGGAGGAGTACCGGCAAGGTCATAAAGAAACACTTCTGAAAACACATTCACAATCGGAACTGACTCAAGAGTAGGAATTTCGAAATCCATATCCCTAACCCGAGCAAGATGATAAATTCAACCCTTAGAATTCATTTTCCTAGCCTTTAGGCAAGATATGAACTGACCCTTGATAGCATAATTTCCCTCTTTTCATTCTAAGATAGGTTCATTTGGAACCTTTAATGTGACCCATCAGGTCCTACAATCTATGGAAGCATAACATGCACGAAGTCAATCCATCCTATGTATAACATCAAAATCTAACATATGAAGATCTACAATATCAATATGAGTGACTCTATGAGAAAGAAAAATAAGGAAATTTCTATAAACTCTTTTTGCAACAACAGAATCACCAACGGGAGTAGAGACATTAAAGGGATTAGAAAGGATTTATGAACCAATATCAAATCTAATGGCCATATAATGGGTAACAAATGAGAATGTAGCATTCAAATAAAGCAAAGCATATACATCAAAATGAAAAACTTTCAATATACCAGTCACAACATGCAGAAAACCCTCATGATCATGTCGATCTTAAGAGCATAAAAACTACTCTAACAAGGAGCACCCAAACCAAAACCACTAGGATGGGCATGCCTACCATCCTTACCCTTGCTAGTTTCTAACAAACAATCCTTCACCTTGTGACCACTCTTCCCACAACCAAAGAAATTATCCATAGCGGCCCAACATTTTCTCGAGTGATTCTTGCCACACTTTTGACAAGCGCAATTTGAAGATCCACTACCACCACTTACTTGAGGCTTGGGGTAAGAAAACCTATCTTTTTTTAACTTAGGAGACAGAGCATTTGAAGAACCTTGATCGGAGAAATTTTTTCCAGAATTGAGGATGACCATGTTCGTTGGACTTAGAATGAGAAAAGTAACCAACACCACTCCTTTCCCTCTTTGACTCCCTAGATTTGTCCTTAACTTTTCAATTTTTTAAGCAAGAGTCATCAAACAGGAGATATCCATCTCTTTGATAAACATGGAAATATGGCACTCTTTATCCACCATTTCTGACATACATGGCACAAACTTACTCATATTATCCCTAGAGTCGGAAACTATAGTGGGAGCATACTTAGTCAATTGAGTAAACTTCAAATCATACTCTTTTACACTCATGTTCTCTTGACGAAGATCGATGAAATCAAACATCTTCGCCTCTCTCATCTCAAGAGGAAAGAAATAATCAAAAAAGCCTCCTTGAATTTCTCCTAATCAAGAGGACATGTATCAATGGCCCTCACTTTCTTTCCCTGTTTGAACAAAACTTAAGCAACACCCTTAAGTTGATATGCGCCTGATTATGCCTTTTCCATTTGTGAGACTCCCATTATCTCCACTAACTTATACATCTCATCAATAGACTATGGAGGATCCTCATCACCTTTCTACCCATGAAACTCCATTTGATTCATCCTAGTGAAGTCCCTCACTCTTATCGCCGACATACCCACATTTTGGTTCATGGGAGAAATGGTCTCTCTATTAACTTGGGCCATCATTGCTTAAGCCAACACTTGGAAAGCGGCTTAGAATTCAACATGAGTTACTTTCTCAGCCAAATGATCGATCAGGTCTTGAGGAACCGCGGGCTCTACATCATTAGCTATATTCCTTACTGCGTTAGTTTTTCGAGGAGGCATATCTTTAAAATTATCGGAAAAGAGTTAGGAGAAATATCCTTATAGTGATAAACTCTATGACATGAATTTAGAGTAGGTAAAGAAGTGAAGTTTCTTAAATTCTTTGTAGCCTCCTATTCATAAATGTGGAACCCTTCACGCTTATGAACAAGACTCTACTCAATGTGGCTTGTCAGACATCCTAGGACCTTTCTAAGCCTTGTAATCTAAATACCAAGTTTTTCATGATCCAAAGTACATCCTAGAGGTGATATGGTGTATAGAACCCTGAGATGACCTACACAAGCCACTTGACATACATACAACACAACCGAATATACAATAAGAGAGCTTAAGTAAGAAGTCTATTATCATAAATGAGTGTTTGAAAATAAATGTTGAATCATAACTATGTCTTCACAAGCCATTCAAAAACAACATAAGAGTGGTTGCGATGTAAACCATACACCAAGTACAATGTCTCAAGACCATACCATAAGAGCAATAAATGGTCTTCATGGCTTTGCCCTCAGAGTATGAGGATTCACCAATCCAATAGCAAATAGCAAACCAAATCTAGCCACGAGTGGGAGGGAGAACATCACACGCTATATTATTAAACAATGTAGGCACAAATATGCATTAGTACATTTGTCAAGCCCAAACTAGGGGAGGCGTAACTAGCGCTTGGTACCTTATTTGACCAAACTAGCCATTGTAACATAATGAAAAGGAAACAGTGTGGGCCGACAAGGCCATCACAATAAACTTCTAAAACAAGATAACTATACCGACGAGGTCACAACACCATCATTGTCATAGTGAAAGGGCTGACAACGCCAGCCTAACTAACAAAGAACTACCAAGCCAATGAGGCTGCAACTGAAATCATATATATACTAAGCCGACAAGGCTACAAATGGAAACATGCAAAGGCCCAAGAGAGTATTTCCACAAGTCTTTATGAATAGCGCAACTCAACTGATTCAGAAAAAGGCCCCAATGATACCAATAATTATATATTAATCTCAAATATAAAAAACCTACAGACAATCAACAACTCCAGAATTAATGGAGCATATCAACCCTTAGCTGGGACAACACCCATATTACAAGGCTGATCAGAACCTCAGTCTGAACCTGCAGCATGAAGCGCAGCATCCCCAAGCAAAGGGGACGTCAGTATGAATGAAAATGTATTGGTACGTAACACAGAAAGTGAAATCATAAATATTATAAAATGGGTATAAAGACACCACCTGAAACTAAAAATCTTATAGTGCTATGACTCGATCCCTCGAGTCATGATGGAACCTATCATAACCCACCAGTAGGTAAGCCAACCTGTAACCAGAATACGAGTAATAGGTATAAGAGTAGACCTACACAGAAAATAATACTACCAATAAGAAAAGATAGAAATGGAAAGCAAACCAAAAGATACAAATAATGGAAACCCTCCCAGAACCTAGAAGTCATGAGTACACATCTATCTAGCAAGAACAAATACAAATCCCAAAAGCAGACCTCAACAAGCCATCTCAAAGGCAAAACACAAGCTAACATATGTATAAAAGGAGACATGCTGGTCCAGGACGCCATGTGCTCACCCTCATCTCCGATATTTAAAAGTTGTAAAAGATTGCACGAACGTTCATCGCTGGTAGCTGATATTAGGACCTGCATCATGAAAAAGATGTATAGTGTAGTGTTGCTTCTCGTGCCCTCGGTCTATCTACTCCCTTATTTGGTATCGGAGCTAGACCGTCCTCTCCGGAGAGAGGAGCAAGGTTTCCCGTAAGGTCTATTTCTCGTGTTGTTACCGCCAACTTTAATTTATTCAGTCTTTTACTTTTGTTAGAGTCATTAGTCATAAAAGCGTGTGTAGTCATAAAATTTGTATATACTCTCTTCATATAGTTTAGAACCTTGTATATTTTTTCATAGTATTTTAAACGCTTGTAGTTACAAGGTCTGTCCATAGTCTTTTCTGTATATATTAATTGTCGTGAGTTTTCCTTGGACTTTAGAACAAATAATTTGTGTCTTTTCTTAAATTTTAGAACAAATATATGTCTGAGTCTTTATTATCCAAAAATTACAAAAATATGTCTATGTAAGAGTCTTTACCATCGTCTTCCACTTTTCATAAATCTGTGTCTTTCCCGTCTGCGTCTAGTTCATGTAAATCCTTAGCAAAGGTAAACATGTCTCCTACTCTGAGTAAAACGTTGTCGTGTAAATACGACTACCTTTATGAAGTAGATGTGTTACCCCAGAAAATAAAATCTCGTCCACATATCTACCTCTGTTAAACCCATATTCTGCCTTTGTAAAAAAAGTCCTGTAATCCTTGGATGCAAATCCGCTCCTTGGTTCAACAAAAGCCCAAAGGAGTCGAGGAATAAGTTGCTGCATCAAAACATGATCAGGACCCTATTCTTGCAAATCAAGAAGAACAGTTCATCACTTTGCAAATGCCAGAGGATTTTCCCCGACAATGAAAAAGCTTGGGTTTTACCATATCCATTTTGGTGCTATTAGATTTGCATTAACATATCACGAAAGAAATGGCCAGCCCGTCGTGGTGCGTCTTTTCCTTCTGGATACTAGATACTATGAATACCAGCATGCAAACTTGGGTACGCCGGAAATAACTCTCAACGCAGGGACTGTCTTTGTTATGATATTCCCAAACTTCAACATGTCCCTACAAGATCCGTATCTGACGGAGGCATTGAAGATACAGGTCCAAATACTTGGAGCTCCTTAAGCTAGAGATGCCATACATGCTACTCTTCATTATCAGCTGGCTTGGAGGGTCCAAAACCATGCGATGGACCTATCCTTTCCAGGTGGCCAAGATGCTTTGTTTCTAAATGTAGATGCCACCAATGGAACCACTTAGTGTACCCAGATCCCAAGGAAAATATCTAGAGAAGAGCTTGTCAATGTTCTTCCTGATTCATGGATCACCAATTATGAGAAGTTGAGAGACCATCCTCAACCTCTCCAGTCCACTGAGCCTACTTTCTCCAAAAAATCCAATAATACAGTCGCTATATGCTTTAACCACACTCACTTGAAAAAAGTCCATAAAACTGCCTTCTCTGTGCATATGTATAAGCCTCTAGATAGTATTGATTAAACAGACAATCTGGACCCTGAATCCATATCCGAGTTTTTTGGAAATCATCCTGATTGGATAAGAGAATTCAATCATGATGGTCGTGGCGTATTTTGGTATAAGTGTCTTTTCATAGGATATATCCATGGGATATTGATTGTGACTGCCCGGAATGTGAAGATGATTACTACGGGTCTGAAGATGATGAGTATTCATACAATAGAGCCAAATGGGATGAAGAGGAATATCAATTCCTTGTTTCACATAAACCCCAGGATTGGCCAGCTTTATCTACTTTATCAAAGAATAAGACCTCCCAAAAAGAGCCTGCACCAAAAATGATGTTTATGCTATCCTCTATAAGCTCCTGTGACACATATGATTTCCTCGATTATCAAATATTCGAAAAGGATAACCTGATCCACGCTTCAAAAATACCACAAAATAAAGTTAACCTATCATCGGGAGAACATGTGCCTGCAAGCGACATAGAAGCAACACTCAATTGGCACTATGAAAATGCTATGTGCCAAAATAGAGCATTGACCAGTGTCGGATAGTCCATCAGGGGCATTGCTGAATCACAAGTCAAGCTTCATGATAAAATGAGTCTGATGGAGAAAAAGGTGGACCAAACGTCAACTCAACATATCGGACTAATCAAAGCATTATAAAAAAGGTTGCAAACAATACAGTTCGATATGTATCCCCCAGGAACGTCACTCGGCCACTCTATTGAACAACAAAGAATTGACGTAGCCTAAATCAAAGAGCTGATCCAGCTACTGAGATATGGTAACCCTGAACGTAGGAGAGCTCAATCCTCTCCCATAAGGTCTACCCCATTCTATATGTGCTCACAATGATCCTCTCTACCGGAATCAACTTTCTCATTTAGTGCGGCTAAACCATATAAAGAGGAACTTGAGTTTGACATAGCCAAACTACTGTGAGAGAGAAAAGAAGCAATGACTGCTCAAAAGCGAGCTGAAGAAGCACAAGAAAGGTCCAAATGCAAAAAAGGTGCGGACCCTGGATCTATGATGATCTCAAGTTACAAGGCCCTAAATAACAACTCTATCTTTGTAGATATGATTCCATTCGTTGAAGACTTGACGATCTCAGATCATGAAAAATTAGATTCAGAAAAGGAATGGGATGCCCTCGTACGGGACATCACTAATGGCGAAGACTGGTTTTTCCAAACACATGGATTTTTCAGACCCTATCTTGGGTATGAACGACCAGGTTGTTCCAGAGCTTTACTCTGTGAAAGATGATAGTCCAACCGATGATTATCTCAATGCCAATGAAGATTACCTCAGATGCGAAGAACATCTTGATGAATTTCATCTAGAGCATGTTGATGACATTGATTTGGAGCATGATTCTGAAGATTATTATCCCTCTGCTACATATATCGAAGATAGCGAATCTTCGACTGATTCCCAAGAATATGTTGATGATTCCCAGGAATATGTTGAGGAAACTACCGAATCTTCACTAGAATCTGATGAAGAGGACTATCCACCCATCTTCATGAATCATCACAAGGATCCAGACGTCTCTGAAGTAGATGATGACCAGGACGGTATGACTGATGATCCGATCCCAAAAAGGAGACCAGAACCAACGATTAAAATTCCCAAAAATGTTGGAACTGGGTTTCATACTTTTACTCTCGACTATGTTAAGGTCGCTGCATGGCCTCAAAGGATCCAAGATTTCTATACTTGGATGGTTACAGAGAATCTAGTCGAGCGGGAAAAGTACATGATACTATCAGAATTTACTTCAAGGTTCTCCGGCATTCTTAGGGATTGGTGGACCGCAATAGGTGTTACGAATAGGAACTTCTTCCTAACATCCCAAGACTTCGCTAAAAATTTGAACATACTTCTAGAAGTCTTTTGTGGAGATACCGGTCAAAGACATGAAAAGCTGCGGAGACAACTCTTCGAAATGAAGTATATATCATTTGATAGAGATATCATTGATATCCATTTCCAAAAGATGGCAAGATTCTACTTTGAGCTTGGTGGAGATTCCAGCTTGAAGCAAGCTTTTGTGTCATCATTGCCAAAGATGTTAGCAGGAAATGCAATGACAATCATTAAGGATAGGTTCAAATCTATAACTATCCCACATATTGGCTACATCAAGCAAGCTATCTTACAAGCCCATGGATAGTATCTGCACAAAGAGATCTGTTCTGAAATAGATCCTCCAAAATAATCCAGCTCTTGATAAGGCATGCAGTCGAAAGGATCTTTTCACCAAGTGTGATTGCTCTTGCTCAAGTCGTCGAGCAAGACGAAAAACTGTCAAGCAGTATCGAAGGTTCAAGCTACCTAGGACACCTGATAATCAATCTAGGATGACTAGGCGCACTAGGTTTTTCAGGAGAAGAAGTCCAGGCAATTACAGGAAAAATGATAGTTGCTTTATTTGCAACAAGCCTGGACACTTTGCAAAGAATTTCCCTCAATCTAAAAGATCTGTCAAGACTCTCCAATTCTTTAATGACATAGCTGATCATATCGGAATATATCTCAGTAGAGATGACGACCTTGAATCAAGATTTTCATTGGAGGATGAACCGACGAGCGAAACTCTCTTCTCAATAGATGTCTATGAGATGACTAGCGATTATACTGATATTGATGATGATCCAAGCGACAACCTATTTCAGATATTTAATGCAAAGGAAGTAATGATTGACTTCCCTCGAGAAGTTGATACACCTCATGTTCAATTGGCTACCTACTATTCAAAATGGGATAAAGCTGTGCAAGTCAATGCACTTATGGATACAGGAGCCACATCATCCATTATTAACCCAGCAGTTCTACCTGATGACCAATGGATTTCTCATTTCCAGAATTCTAGTACACCATCAAAGGAAATCCTTACGACCAAACTGATTACAAAACAGCTGGTCGTAATTGAGTTGTTCCCTGGGTTACAATATCAGACCAAACTCCTTGGTTCAGTTGTTCCAGGAAGAGATCTCATTATTGGGTTCGACATCTAAACTCAACTAAAGGATCGACTTGAGATAAGAACTAAGGGAATAGCTTTTAAACAACAGTTCAAGCCATATACTTCAATGTCAAAGTTATTCCAAATATGTGGTGAAGAAGAAAGTATAGGAAATCGCACCAGCACTGTCTTTATGTTTAAAAAGCCAAGGATCAACCCAGATGAGATGTCGAAGTATCCACCGGAAGTATTCACACAATTTGGGGACCCTTTTGATCCGTCAATTATGATAGAAAGAAGGACATATTATGAACTCCAGTTATTCAAGAAGTATGGAGGATCTATCCTCAAGCCTTTTGGAGTCCACTCGGAGTATCCATATTGCCATGTGTTCATTCTATTGGCAGATAATTTCCCCCAAGAACTCCTATGTTTATTCTGGTACTTATGTCACCAACATTACATTTTTATGTAGTTCAAGTGCAACTTGTTTAGGGATTTTGATAAAATACAACCAGCCCTACAAAAATTTATACTGTGGTTCGGACTACGAAGTTGGTGGGTTCATTGCTTCAAAATTTCCTACGAGGTTAAGATATTCATGTTGCACCGTGAGGTGAAGATTATCAACAATAAGGTCCATGCTAGACTAGAGATTTCCTTCTATTGGAAATTTCCCATCTCTATATTGTCCTTGGAAGATGAATATCACGAAGCTCAACGAATTATCTTCCAACAAAATCGGTGTATCGCAAAAGAAATATGGCCTAAAGAAGGGGCTCGATGGAACTAAAAGGACAACCACCCCCACTGGGAGAAAGTCCGACAAGAAGTGAAAGAATATCATGTCCCATGTGAGATAACAAGAGACAAAGTTGCTCAGGCCATTACCAGCATCAGAGTGAATGTTCCTTCACAAAAATGGGATCACAATATGGCAGGACTATCCAATGCAAATAGGTACTTCACCAGATCGACAAAACAAAGCCTCGAAAAGAAGGAGTTGTACAAGAAGAAACATGGTTTCGATTGGTGGATGGAAGAAGGATATTCAAGCCCACCTTCAACCTCTGCATGATCGAATGACTCCCGATGATATGTGCAAGAATTACCACTTACCCGCTAAGGTTTACTGTTAAACTTCCTAGCAAAGTTTTCACAAAACTTCCTAGAAAGGTTCGCCAATAAGCTGCTTATCCAACTATTGGCAAGCTTCCTACAAGAAGCTTATTCACCTACTTTGATGTTGCATACAAGTAGCTTATCCACCTGCTTGAGAGATGTCTATAAGTAGCTTACACACCTGCTTGGATTCTTCTACAAGCTACTCATCCACCAGCTTGCACGTGCTGTCACACACCAACAATTTAGTTTGTTTTGTTTTAGTAGACTCCTTCACATGTTTAGTGGGGCCCAGTTTGAATAAAGTTTGCTGTCTTTTATTATTTTAGGTAAAGATAGTAAATCCGGATAATGGTTTACTATTTTTAGATAGGATAAGGCTTATCTATTACTAGAATAGTGTGACATGCAAGATAAGGTTTTTAATTTTGGTTTGTTTGTATTAGGCCACCTTCTCCTATAAAAGGCAGGCCAAATCTTGGAGATTAGAATAGATTAGAATAGATTATAAAGAAAACAAGAGTCATAACTTAGAGTCTTAAAAGTTTTTCTTAGAAAATCTCTTTAGTTTTACTACACTTTTGTATATTTTCAGTTTTGAATAAAATGATTGTTGGATAAAACTCTCTCTTGTTCTTCTCTCTTGGGGGGGATGGAAAGTTCGGTCCGGTAGGTAGTTGAAAGAACGGGGTAAGAGAAAACACTTGGCAAGTATGCTTGTTTGTTATCTCAATGGTTTCAATATCCGGCATGTTTGATTGTAATTGATTTCAATGGCATTATGATTTTATCAAAATCACCTTGATACAACTACATAGTAAGTTTACACAATCATCTTGATCTACCGGAAGTATTCACACAATTGGGGGACCCTTTTGATCCATCAATTATGATAGAATGAAGGACATATTATGAACTCCAGGTATTCAAAAAGTATAGAGGATCTATCCTCAAGCCTTTTGGAGTCCACACAGAGTATCCATATTGCTATGTGTTCATTCTATTGGCATACAATTTCCCCCAAGAACTCCTATGGTTATTCTGGTATTTATGTCACCAGCATTACATTTTTATGGAGTTCAAGTGCAACTTGTTTAGGGATTTTGATAGAATTCAACCAGCCCTACAGAAATTTCAACTGTGGTTCCGACCACGAAGTTGGTGGGTTCATTGCTTTAAAAATTTCTACGAGGTTAAGATATTCATGTTGCATCGTGAGGTGAAGATTATCAACAATCAGGTCCATGCTAGACCAGAGATTTCCTTCTATTGGAAGTTTCCCGTCTCTATTTTGTCCTTGGAAGATGAATATCACGAAGCTCAATGAATTATCTTCCAAAAAAATCAATGTATCCCAAAAGAAATATGGCCTAAAGAATGGGATCGATGGAACTGCACGGACAACCACCCCCACTGGGAGAAAGTCTGACAAGCAGCGAAAGAATATCAAGTCCCATGTGAGATAACAAGAGATAAAGTTGCTCAGGCCGTTGCTAACTTAAAACTGAACGTTCCTTCACAACAATGGGATGAAAATATGGCAAGACCATCCAATGCAAATAGGTACTTCACCAGATCGACCAAACGAAGCCTCAAAAAGAAGGAGTTGTACAAGAAGAAACATAGTTTCAATTGGTGGATGGAAGAAGGATATTCAAGCCCACCTTCAACACCTTCAATCTATGGATGATCGAATGACGTCCGATGACATGTGCAAGAATTACCACTTACCCGCCAAGGTTTACTGTTAAACTTCCTAGGAAAGTTTTCACAAAACTTCCTAGAAAGGTTTGCCAATAAGCTGCTTATCCACCTGCTTGCAAGCTTCCTACAAATAGCTTATCCACCTACTTTGATGTTGCATTCAAGTAGCTTATCCACCTGCTTGAGAAATGTCTACAAGTAGCTTATACACCTGCTTGGAGTCTTCTACAAGCTGCTCATCCACCAGCTTGCACGTGCTGTCATATGCCAACAATTTAGTTTGTTTTATTTGTTTTGTTTTAGTAGGCTCCTTCACATGTTAAGTGGGGCCCAATTTGAATAAAATTTGCTGTCTTTTATTATATTAGATAAAGATAGTATGCCCGGATAATGGTTTACTATTTTTAGATAGGATAAGGCTTATCTATTACTAGAATTGTGTGCCATGTAAGATAAGGTTTTTAATTTCGGTTTGTTTGTATTAGGCCACCTTCTCCTATAAAAGTCAGGCCAAGTCTTAGAGATCAGAATAGATTAGAAAGAAAACAAGAGTCATAGCTTAGAGTCTTAAGAGTTTTTCTTAGAAAATCTCTTTAGTTTTACTACACTTTTGTATATTTTCAGTTATGAATAAAATGATTGTTGGCTAAACCTGTCTCTTGTTCTTCTCTATTGGGGGGGATGGAAATTTTGGTCCGGTAGGTAGTTGAAATAACGGGGTAAGAGAAAACACTTGGCAAGTATGCTTATTTGTTATCTCAATGGTTTCAATATCCGGCATGTTTGACTGTAAGTCATTTCAATGGCTTTCTGAGTTTATCAAAATCATCTTGATATAACTACATAGTAAGTTTACCATTCCATTGCTTGTTGTAACTACAATAGCCTTCTGGAAATAATTAAGTATGTAAGACGGTAATGGTAGAATAGAACTTGTTCCCAGACTGTTGAAGGGCGCTATAGGCCAGGAGAGCCGCGAAAAGCCTATGTTTTGTCAGGAAAAGTTGTATTATCTACTGTACAGTTTACTGCTTAAAAGTAAGGTAGCTATTTTTGTTGGAATCTCGCAGAGTTTTTGATGGCTGTGTAGCCTAAAACTTGTGATAGTTGTATCTTGAGGATGTTGCATGGAATGCCACCTATATGGACGTGAACGCCTAAAGTTTACATAGAAAGTTATTGAGTAGCGAGCTAGTCATGAATATTATCCGGTGCCATTTGACGTCTCAAGCTTGACATGAATATTGCACCGTGTGTTGCTTCTCGTGCCCTCGGCTTCTCTATTCCCTTATTTGGTATCAGAGCCAGACCGTCCTCTCTGGAGGGAGGAGCAAGGTTTCCCATAAGGTCTATTTCTCGTGTTGTTACCGCCAACTTTAATTTATTCAGTCTTTTACTTTTATTAGAGTCATTAGTCATAAAAGTGCGTGTAGTCATAAACTTTATGTATACTCTCTTCATATAGTTTAGAACCTTGTATATTTTGTCATAGTCTTTTAAACGCTTGTAGTTACAAGGTCTGTCAATAGTCTTTTCTGTATATATTAATTGTCGTTAGTTTTCCTTAGACTTTAGAACAAATGATTTCTGTCTTTTCTTAGATTTTAGAATAAATATATGTCTGAGTCTTTATTTTCCAAAAACGACAAAAATATGTGTATGTCAGAGTCTTTACCATAGTCTTCCATTTCTTTTAAATCTACCTCTTGCCCATTTGCGTTTAGTTCATGTAAATCCTTAACAAAGGTAAACATGTCTCCCACTCTGAGTAAAACGTTGTCGTGTAAATACGACTACCTTTATGAAGTAGATGTGTTACCCCCAGAAAATAAAATCTCGTCCATATATCTACCTCTGTTAAACCTATATTTTTCCTTTGTAAAAATGTCCTGTAATCTTTGGATGCAAATCCGCTCCTTGGTTCAACAAATTCCTAAAGGAGTCAAGTAATATGTTGCTGAGTCAAAACTTGATCAGCACACTATTCTTGCAAATCAAGAAGAACAATTCATCACTTTGCAGATGCCAAAGGATTTTCCCCGACAGTGGAAAAGCCTGGGCTTTACCCATATCCATTTTGGTGCTGTTAGAGTTGCATTGACATATCACGGAAGAAAAGGACAGCCCGTCGTGGCGCGTCTTTTCCTTCTGGATACTAGATACTATGAATACCAGCATGAAAACTTGGGTACGTCAGAAATAACTCTCAACACAACGACTGTCTTTGTTACGATATTCCCAAACTTCAACATGTCCCTACAAGATCCGTATCTGATGGAGGCGTTGAATATACAGGTCCAAATACTTGGAGCTCCTCAAGCTAGAGATGCCATACAAGCTACCTTTCCTTATCAGCCGGATTGGAGAGTCCAAAACCATGCGATAGACCTATCCCTTCCAGGTGGCCAAGTTGTTTTGTTTCTAAATGTAGATGCCTCCAATGGAACCACTCAATGTACCCAGATCCCAAGGAAAATATCTAGAGAAGAGCTTGTCAAAGTTCTTCCTGATTCATGGGTCACCAATTATGAGACGTTGAGAGACCATCCTCAACCTCTCCAGTCCATTGAGCCTACTTTCTCAAAAAAATCCGATAATACAGTCGCTATATGCTTTGACCACACTCACTTGAAAAAAGTCCATAAAACTGCCTTCTCTATGCATATGTACCAGCCTCTAGATAGTGTTGATAAAACAGACAATCTGGAGCCTGAATCCATATCCGAGTTTTTTGGAAATGATCTTGATTGGATTAGAGAATTCAATCATGATGGTCGTGGCATATTTTGGTATAAGTGTCCTTTCATAGGACATATTCCATGGGATATTGATTGTGACTGCCCGGAATGTGAAGATGATTACTACGTGTCTGAATATGATGATGAAGCAGAAGATGATGAGTATTCATACAATAGAGCCAAATGGGATGAAGAGAAATATCAATTCCTTCATTCACATAAACCCTAGGATTGGCCAGCTTTATCTACTCCCTTATTTGGTATAAAATAAGGGAGTAGATAGGCCGAGGGCACGAGAAGCAACACACGGTGCAATATTCATGTGAAGTTTGAGACGTCAAATGACACCAGACAATATTCATGACTAGCTCGCAACTCATTAGCTTTCTATGTAAACTTTAGGAGTTCACGTCCATATAGGCGGCATGCCATGCAACATCCTCAAGATACAACTATCACAAGTTTTAGGCTACACAGCTATCCAAAACTTCACAAGATTCCAACCACAATAGCTACCTTACTTTTAAGCAGTATATCGTACAGTAGATAATACAACTTTTCCTGACAAAACATGGGCTTTTCGCGACTCTCCTGGCCTATCGCGCCCTTCATCAGTCTGGGAACAAGTTCTATTCTACCGTTACTATTTTTACATACTTAATTATTTCCAGGAGGCTATTGTAATTACACCAAGCGATGAAATGGTAAACTTACTCTGTAGTTGTATCAAGATGATTTTGATAAACTCAGAAATCCATTGAAATCACTTACAGTCAAACTTGCCATATATTGAAACCATTGAGATAACAAACAAGCATACTTGCCGAGCGTTTTCTCTTACCCCGTTCTTTCAACTACTACCGGACTGAACTTCCCATCCCCCCCAAGAGAGAAGAACAAGCGAGTGTTTTAGCCAACAATCTTTTTATTCATACTGAAAATATACAAAAATGTAGTAAAACTAAAGAGATTTTCTAAGAAAAACTCTTAAGACTCTAAGCTATGACTTGTTTTTTTTCTAATCTATTCTAATATATCCTAATCTCTGAGACTTGGCCTGCCTTTTATAGGAGAAGGTGGCCTAATACAAACAAACCGAAATTAAAAACCTTATCTTACAAGGCACACTATTCTAGTAATAGATAAGCCTTATCCTATCTAAAAATAAAAAATCATTATCCGGACTTACTATCTTTATCTAATATAAAAAAGACAGCAAACTTTATTTAAACTGGGCCCCACTTAACATGTGAAGGAGCCTACTAAAACAAAACAGATAAAACAAACTAAATTGTTGGCATGTGACAGCACGTGCAAGCTGGTGGATCAGTAGCTTGTAGAAGACTCCAAGCAGGTGTTTAAGCTATTTGTAGGTATTTCTGAAGCAGGTGGATAAGCTACTTGTAGATATTTCTCAACCAGGTGGGATAAGCTACTTGTATGCAACATCAAAGTAGGTGGATAAGCTACTTTTAGGAAGTTTGAAAGCAGGTGGATAAGCAGATTATTAGCAAACCTTTCTTGGAAGTTTTGTGAAAACTTTGCGAGGAAGTTTAACATTAAACCTTGGCGGGTAAGTGGTAATTCTTGCACATGTGGTTCCATTGGTGGCATCTACATTTAGAAAAAAAGCATCTTGGCCACCTGGAAGGGATAGGTCCATCGCATGGTTTTGGACTCTCCAAGCCAGCTGATAATAAAGAGTAGTGTGTATGGCATCTCTAGCTTGAGGAGCTCCAAGTATTTGGACCTGTATCTTTAACGCCTCCGTCAGATATGGATTTTGTAGGGACATGTTGAAGTTTGGGAATATCGTAACAAAGACAGTCCCGCGTTGAGAGTTATTTCCGACGTACCCAAGTTTGCATACTGGTATTCGTAGTATCTAGTATCTAGAAGGGAAATACGCGCCACGACGGGCTGGCCTTTTCTTCCGTGATATGTCAATGCAACTCTAACAACACCAAAATTGATATGGGTAAAACCCAGGTGTTTCCACTATCGGGGAAAATCCTCTGGCATCTGCAAAGTGATGAACTGTTCTTCTTGATTTGCAAGAATATGATGCTGATCAAGTTTTGACGCAACAACATATTACTTGACTCCTTTGAGATTTTGTTGAACGAAGGAGCGGATTTGCATCCAAGGATTACATGACTTTTTTTACAAAGGCAGAATATGGGTTTAACAGAGGTAGATATGTGGACGATATTTTATTTTCTGGGGGTATCACATCTACTTCATAAAGGTTGTCGTATTTAAACGACAACGTTTTACTCAGAGTAGGAGACATGTTTACCTTTGCTAAGGATTTACATGAACTAGACGCAGACGGGAAAGACACAGATTTACAAGAAGTGGAAGACGATGGTAAAGACTCTGACACAGACATATTTTTGTAGTTTTTGGACAATAAAGACTCAGACCTATATTTGTTCTAAAATCTAAGAAAAGACACAAATTATTTGTTCTAAAGTCTAAGGAAAGCTCACGACAATTAATATATACAGAAAAGACTATGGACAAACCTTGTAACTACAAACGTTTAAAAGACTATGATAAAATATACAAGGTTCTAAACTATATGAAGAGAGTATACACAAAGTTTATGACTACACACGATTTTATGACTAATGACTTTAATAAAAGTTAAAGACTGAATAAATTAAAGTTGACGTAGTTGAAAGAAAGGGGTAAGAGAAAACAATCGACAAGTATGCTTGTTTGTTATCTCAAAGGTTTCAATATCCGGCAAGTTTGATAGTAAGTGATTTCAATGTCTTTCTGAGTTTAACAAAACCATCTTGATACAACTACATAGTAAGTTTACCATTTCATCGCTTGTTGTAATTAAAATAGACTTTATGGAAAACCATGCTCTTCCCTCCGGAGAGGACGGTCTAGCTCTGATACCAAATAAGGGAGTAGATAGGCCGAGGGCACGAGAAGCAACACACGGTGCAATATGAATATCTTAACCTTATCTTACATGGCACACTATTCTAGTAATAGATAAGCCTTATCCTATCTAAAATTAGTAAACCATTATCTGGACTTACTATCTTTATCTAATATAATAAAAGACAGCAAACCTTATTCAAACTGGACCCCACTTAACATGTGAAGGAGCCTACAAAGACAAAACAAATAAAACAAACTAAATTGTTGGCATATGACAGCACGTGCAAGCTGGTGGATGAGCAGATTGTAGAAGACTCCAACCAGGTGTGTAAGCTACTTGTAGACATTTCTCAAGCAGTTGGATAAGCTACTTGTATGCAACATCAAAGTAGGTGGATAAGCTACTTGTAGGAAGCTTGCAAGCAGGTGGATAAGAAGCTTATTGGCAAAACTTTCTAGGAAGATTTGTGAAAACGTTGCTAGGAAGTTTAACAGTAAACCTTGGCGGGTAAGTGGTAATTCTTGCACATGTCATCGGGCGTCATTCGATCATGCAGAGGTTGAAGGTGTTGAAGGTGGACATGAATGTGCTTATTCCATCCACAAATCGAAACCATGTTTCTGCTTGTACAACTCTTTATTTCTGAGGCTTCGTTTGGTCGCTCTGGTGAAGTACCTATTTGCATTGGATGGTCATGCCATATTGTGATCCCATTGTTGTGAAGAAACATTCAGTCTTATGCTAGCAACGGCCTGAGTAACTTTATCTCTTGTTATCTCACATGTGACTTGATATTCTTTCGCTGCTTGTCGGACTTTCTCCCAGTGGGGGTGGTTGTCCGTGTAGTTCCATCGTGCCCATTCTTTAGGCAATATTTCTTTTGGGATACACCAATTTTGTTGGAAGATAATTCGTTGAGCTTTGTGATATTCATCTTCCAAGGACAAAATAGAGACGGGAAACTTGCAATAGAAGGAAATTTTTGGTCTAGCATGGACCTGATTGTTGATAATCTTCACCAAAGTTGACCATGCCAAAAAATGACATACTTAGTCACTCTCCCCACAAAAGGCCAAACCAAATAGTCTTCCCTGTCCATATGCACCAATCTCATATTAATATTCTAGAGGATAAGGACCCATATACTATATCTTGGTTTCTAAGTGGCTTTAAGTGTGAACATGATTGGATTAGACAATTCGATCAAGATGGACGTGGTGTACAATGGTTCACTTGCCCCTTCACAGGGCATACTCCATGGAACATAGACTCTGACTGCAAAGGATGCAAAGAAGGTGACTTGGATGATGCTGATAGAAGCAAAAGAGGGAAACAGTGCGGAAACTCTTAAAAGGAATTCAAAAGAATACTTGATGATGGAGATCCAACTATTGGTTCTCTAAGCCATCCTGGAAAATATGAATTCCTTGTTTTGTACAAGACCCAAAATGAGTCAGTTTTACCCACTCAAAATGGTACTCCAAAAGATGAACAGGCTCATCCATTATTCATGATATCCCCAATGAGCCCCAGTCACACATACAATCTCCCCTCATACTCCACTTTTGAAAAGGATAATCTAAGCCATGCTCCAAAATACCACCAAAGAGAGTTATCCTAAAATCGGGAGAAATTATGCCTACAGGCAACATAGAGGAAACATCTAATTGGCAATCAAAAGATATCATGAGCCAAAACAGATTGTTGTCCATGAAGAGTCATTCTATCAAGAGTATTACTCCTACTCGAGTCAAGCTAGATACGACGGAGAATAAATTGATATATACATCTGTCCAAAATGCTGGGCTTATCAAAGCACTAAAACAAAGATTGCAATGCATCCGACTTGATAAGTGCCCACAAGGGTCATCACTCTTCCAGTTCTTCGATCATAAACGTAAAGAGATGGACTTTATAAGTGATCGAATCCTGGAACTGAAATATGGAAGAATTGAATCAATTGAGAACCCAATCCCTCTCTCTACCTCATTTCCTTTGTCTCCACAGATACACTCCATACTGAGACAAGATAACCCTTTCTCCATTTTCAATTATCATTCACATATACCTTTGTCATTCGCCCCTATACCAGATGAGAACAAGTTTGACATTGCCAAATTTGTTTGGGATCGAAAGGACGCAGCTGCGGCCCAAAAGAAGACTGAAGCAGTGCTACGGCGATCAAAAAGGAAAATGGATCTTCGTACAAAGACAGACAACAAGGTCGTACCAATCTCAAGTCGCATAGCCCTATCTGGGGACCTTGTCTACTTAGACCCGGGTCCATCTATTCAACATGTTGACTTAGAGGTATCCAAGTACGATAGGTTACTTGAAGACCACAACCTGATTAAACATGGTCTTCCTAATGATAGTGGGGTCCACCATGAAAGGAGCATCCTAGATAACGACTTGATCCACTTTGATCAAGAAGTTTCACAACTCTACAGCCTAGATAAAGATGATCATCTAGATTCTAATCTTCGTATAGAGGAATCTTTGTCAGGAAATGAAGAGTTCTATGATGCTGTCGAGTGACAAAGTAATTCAGATGTTATTGAATAACAAAGTAATTCATCTTTAGATGAATATCGTGATCTAGTATCACACATATTGACCTCACTGAAGAGTGTGGTACAATCTTAGATGTTGATTAGCCGCCTCAGCTCACCAAACACCAGCAAAGGAATAGAAGAAGAAGCAAATGCCACAGGCAATCCAGAAAGGCAAGAATCGCTAAGCTAACAGAGGAAGAATCTACCTCAACTGAACGACCCAATCCGCTAGAGGATGAATCTCCCTCAAATAGGCGATCTAAAAAGAAAAAAAGAAAGGATGTGCTTCATTTGTTGGAAGAACTCACACCTTACAAGAGATTGTCCATACTCTAGAAAAGCAAAGAGAGCTGCCCAGCTCTTGGCTGATGCTGTTGAACATACTAGCATCTTCGCCATTAAGGATGATATATTGGCTGCTGAAGAGCCACCAAAAGTGACTCATATTTCCCATGGTCCTGAATCTAAGCTGAAGGATGTTCTATTTCAGACATCTAATTTGAAGGAAAAGGAAGTCAATGTCATCTCAGGCATTGAGACTCTTCATGTCCAACTTGCAATCTATCCAGCCAAATGGGATAGACCTATCCAGGTAATCACTTTCATGGATACAGGAGTAGCTACATCAATACTCAACCCTACTATCCTTCCGAAGGAGCAATGGATTCCACACTTTCAAAATTTCAATACAACCTCTAAAGGAATCCTCACAACTAGGGTAATCATAAAGAATCCTATCACAATAGAATTCTTCCCAGGTGTACAATTCAGGACCAAGTAACTTGGCTCTATTATCCCAGGGATGGATCTCATAAATGGACTTGATATCTACAAGCAGCTCAATGATCGACTCAAGGTAAATACACAAGGTATAGCCTTCAGGGACAAGTTTAAACCATATACAACAACTACAAGGCTATTTCCAATCACTGAGGATGAACGAGTAGAGAATATCAAGAGTCAACAGGGGGAAGAATCAGATGCTGATTCCCACAGAGAGATCATGAAGAAGCATGATAAGCCTTTATGGTTAAATGAAGAATTCTTCATCAGACTCCCATTCAAGAGCAATGAAAACATCAACCCTAATAAAGCAAGCCATTCAGGGATGAACTCAGAACATCTACAGCTTGCTAAGAAGGAATGTGATGAACTTTTGGAATATGGACTAATTGAGCCATCTGACTCTCAGTGACAAAATATGAGAGCAGCGAAAAGCGCATGTTTTGTCGGGAAAAGTTGTATTATCTACTGTACGATTTACTACTTAAAAGTAAGGTAGCTATTTTGGTTGGAATCTCGCAGAGTTTTGAATGGCTGTGTAGCCTAAAACTTGTGATAGTTGTATCTTGAGGATGTTGCATGGCATGCCGCTTATGGACGTGAACGCCTAAAGCTTACATAGAAAGCTATGGAGTTGCGAGCTAGTCATGAATATTGTCCGGTGCCATTTGACGTCTCAAGCTTGACATGAATATTGCACCGTGGGTTGCTTCTCGTGTCCTCGACCTATCTACTCCCCTATTTTCTATCAGAGCCAGACTATCCTCTCCGGAGAGAGGAGCAAGGTTTACCATAAGGTCTATATCTCGTATTGTTACCGCCAACTTTAATTTATTCAGTCTTTTACTTTTATTAGAGTCATTAGTCATAAAAGTATGTGTAGTCATAAACTTTATGTATACTCTCTTCATATAGTTTAGAAACTTTTATATTTTGTCATAGTCTTTTAAACATTTGTAGTTACAAGGTCTGTCTATAGTCTTTTCTGTATATATTGATTCTCGTGAGTTTTCCTTAGACTTTAGAACAAATAATTTGTGTCTTTTCTTAGATTTTAGAACAAATATAGGCCTGAGTCTTTTAATGTCCAAAAACTAAAGAAATATGTCTATGTGAGAGTCTTTACCATCGTCTTCCACTTCTTGTAAATCTGCGTCTTTCCCGTCTGTGTCTAGTTCATGTAAATCCTTAGCAAAGGTAAACATGTCTCCTACTCTGAGTAAAACATTGTCATTTAAATACGACTACCTTTATGAAGTAGATGTGATACCCCCAGAAAAAAAAATATCATCCACATATCTACCTCTGTTAAACCCATATTATGCCTTTGTAAAAAAGTCCTGTAATCCTTGGATGCAAATTCGCTTCTTCGTTCAACAAAATCCCAAAGGAGTCAAGGAATATATTGTTGCGTCAAAACTTGATCAGCACCCTATTCTTGCAAATCAAGAAGAACAGTTCATCACTTTGCAGATGCCAGAGGATTTTCCCCGATAGTGGAAACACCTGGGTTTTACCCATATCCATTTTGGTGTTGTTAGAGTTGCATTGACATATCACGGAAGAAAAGGCCAGCTCGTCATGGCACGTCTTTCCCTTCTGGATACTAGATACTACGAATACCAGCATGCAAACTTGGGTACGTCGGAAATAACTCTCAATGCGGGACTGTCTTTGTTACGATATTCCCAAACTTCAACATGTCCCTACAAGATCTGTATCTGACGGAGGCGTTGAAGATACAGGTCTAAATACTTGGAGCTCCTCAAGCTAGAGATGCCATACACACTACTCTTCATTATCAGCTGGCTTGGAGAGTCCAAAACCATGCGATGGACCTAGTGTGTGAGAGAAAAGATGCAATGACTGCTCAAAAGTGAGCTGAAGAAGCGCAAGCAAGGTGCAAACACAAAAAAGTTGCGGACCCTGGAGCTATGATGATCTCAAGTTACAAGGCCCCAAATGATGACTCTATCTTTGCAGATTTGAGTCCATTCGTTGAAGACAATCTCAGATCATGAAAAATCAGATTCAAAAAGGAATGGGATGCCCTCGTACAAGACATCACTAATGGCGAAGACTGGTTTTTCCAAACATATGGTTTTTCAGACCCTATCTTCGGTATGAACGACCAGGTTGTTCCAGAGCTTTACTCTTTGAAAGATGATAGTCTAATCGATGATTATCTCAATACCATTGACGATTACCTCAGATCCGATGAACATCTTGATGAATTTAATCTAGAGCATCTTGATGACATTGATTTGGAGCATGAGTCTGAAGATAATTATCCCTCAGCTGGATATATCGAAGATAGCGAATCTTCCACTGATTCCCAGGAATATGTTGATGGTTCCCAAGAATATGTTGAGGAAACTGCTGAATCTTTACTAGAATCTGATGAAGAGGACTGTCCACCCATCTTCATGAATCATCACAAGGAACCATACGTCTCTGAAGTACATGATCACCATGACGGCATAACTGATGATCCGATCCCGGAAAAGAGACCAGAACCAATGAATACAATTCCCAAAAACGTTGGAACTAGGTTTCATACTTTTACTCTCGACGATGTTAAGGTCGCTGCATGGCCTCAAAGGATCCAAGATTTCTATACTTGGATGGTTACAAAGAATCTTGTCGAGCGGGAAAAGTACATGATACTATCAGAATTTACTTCAAGGTTCTCCGGCATTCTCAAGGATCGGTGGACCGCAACAGATGTTGCGGATATGAACTTTTTCCTAACATCCCACAACTTTTCTACAAATTTGAACATACTTTTAGAAGTCTTTTTTGGAGATACCTGTCAAAGACATGAAAAGCTGCGGAGACAACTCTTCGAAATGAAGTGTATATCATTTGATAGAGATATCATTGATATCCATTCCAAAAGACGGAAAGAATCTACTTTGAGCTTGGTGGAGATTCCAGCTTGAAGCAAGCTTTTGTTTCATCATTGCCAAGGATGTTAGTAGGACATGCAATGACAATCATTGAGGATAGGTTCAAATCTATAACTATCCCACATATTATCCACATCAGGCAAGCTATCTTTCAAGCCCTGGATAATATCTGCACAAAGAGATCTGTTCTGAAACAGATCATCCAAAAGTAATCCAGCTCTTGATAAGGCATGCAGTCGAAGTGATCTTGTCACCAAGTCCAATTGCTCTTGCTCAAGTCGTCGAGCAAGATGAAAAACTATCAAGTAGTATCGAAGGTTCAAGCTACCTAGGCCACCTGATAATCAATCCAGGATGACCAGGCGCACTAGGTTTTTAAAGCGGATAAGTCTAGGCAATTATAGGAAAAATGATTGTTGCTTAATTTGCAATAAGCCTGGATACTTTGTGAAGAATGGCCCTCAATCTAAAAGATTTGTCAAGACCCTCCAACTCTTTGATGACATAGCCGATCATACCAGAATATATCTTAGCAGAGATGACGAACGTGAATCGGTATTTTCACTGCATGATGAACCAACGGGCGAAACTCTCATCTCAATAGATGTCGATGAGGTTACTGGCGATGATACTGATATTGATGATGATCCAGGCCACAACCTGTTTCAGATATCCAATGCAAAGGAAGTAATGATTGACTTCCCTCGAGAAGTTGATACACCTCATGTTCAATTGACTATCTACTCTTCAAAATGGGATAAAGTTGTGCAAGTCATTGCACTTATGGATATAGGAGCCGCATCATCCATTCTTAACCCAGCAGTTCTACCTGATGACCAATGGATTTCTCATTTCCAGAATTTTAGTACACCATCAAAGGAAATCCTTACGACCAAGCTGATTATCAAACATCCAATCGTAATTGAGTTGTTCCCTGGGTTACAATTTCGGACCAAACTCATTGGTTCAGCTGTTCCAGGAAGAGATCTCATCATTGGGTTCGACATCTACACACAACTCAAGGATCGACTTGAGATAAGAACTAAGGAAATAGCTTTCAGACAATAGTTCAAGCCACATACTTTAATGTCGAAGTTATTTCAAATATCCGGTGATGAAGAAAGTATGGGAAATCCCGCCAACACTGTCTTTATGTTTAAAAAGCCAAGGATCAACCTAGATGAGATGGCGGAGTATCCACCGGAAGTATTCACACAATTTGGGGACCCTTTTGATCCATCAATTATGATAGAACGAAGGACATATTATGAACTCCAGGTATTCAAGAAGTATGGAGGATCTATCCTCAAGCCTTTTGGAGTCCACCCTGAGTATCCATATTGCCATGTGTTTATTTTATTGGCAGGTGATTTCCCCCAAGAACTCCTATGGTTATTCTGGTACTTATGTCACCAGCATTACATTTTTATGGTGTTCTGGAGACCCAAATGGGTCAAATTTCTTCACATCTGAATCTAAGAAAACAAGGGGGGTTTCCTAGTGACACAATGGCAAACCCCAAAAATGAAGCTTGATTTGGTATCCTAGTCGTGCCACGACGTTAACTAAGGCGCTTCTTGGGAGGCAACCCAAGTTTTTAATGCTTCAAGTTTGATTTTGAATAATGGGTGTTGATGGTGTAGGTTGAAAGGGTGAAAAGTGTTGGAAAAGAAACAGTTTGGAGAGCCAAAAGTCCAGTCGGTGACCCGCTGACGAGGTCGGCGAGCCCGACTTGGACCGCCGTTGGATCCACAAAACCTGATGTGGAAGTCGGTAAAATCGGCGGGCCATTTAATTAATCGGCGACTCACCGAACCGGTCGGCGAACCCATTTTATTCCACCGTTTGGACCCTCAAATTGACTGAAGGGACTGTAAAACTCGGCTAGGTAAATAACCGCTCGGCACATCGCCGAGTGGTTCAGCGTGGATGACTTATTCCGCCGAAAGGGCTGCGAAGTGAAAGGTTTTAAAAGGCCAAACGGTTTAAAATTTCAAAATCTTTCATATTCTCTCATTTCAAACCCCATACACTCTCACACGCACTTTCAATTTTTCACATTTTTGCTATTTCTCTTGCTTTTTGTGTGTGATCTCGTGCCTAAATTTGGAATACATTGCCGCCTAGCTTTTCAAAATTTACAATTCGGCATACAAACTGGTTTTCCAAACCCCCTACTTTAGTTTAGTGGTTAAACTCAAATGCAATAGGTGAATGTGTATTAATATGTGTTGGGTAATTGTTGGAATGGTGTTTTATGTGTTGGATTGCCCGTATTGTGTTCGAATTGGTGGCTAAATGCTTAAAAATATGATTTCCCATGTTTGTGTGATTAATTTGATTCTAAATTGTTGGGTAGCGTTTGTGTTACATTGGGTCTACTTGGGTGAAGTCTAAGTAGCCCCGAGTTGTGTCAAATGACGTAATTTGCTCGATGATGGAGCATTTGACGCCATTCCTAAGGGAAAATGTCATTAAATGACCAATTTTTACCAAATCGGGGGAAGTCTGAGTACCCCGAAGGAATGGGTCGTATGGGTCTTAGTCTAATTGCATAGTGTAGGAATTTAATTTTGATTTTGATTTTGGGGGCTGCGGGTTTGATTTTGGGAAATGGGATTGAAAACTGGCACGTTGGGCCATTTGGTGAGCTCGACGAATGGTTCCACGATTCGCCAATGTCCCCCTTTGATCGCCCTTAATTTTGTGATTTTGTTGAATTGAGTCTGTAACTTTCGGCAGGAAGCCTGAGCTCGCCGAAAGGTTCCTTTGATCGCCCTTTCTGTGTCCCTAACCCTTAAAATACACTGTAATATTCGGCGGGCTACTCCAAGCTCGCCGATTGGTGTCAGCGATTCACCGAAAGGGCCCTGAACATCGCCGACATGCCTTAATTATGGAGAATATTTAAGCGTATCTTTTTGGCGAGCCTGATCTGGCTCGCCTAAGCGATTCGGTGACTCGCCGACTAGTTCGGTGAGTCTTTCTGCAACTTGAATTCTGCAATTTTCTTGAACAATTTCTAAATTTTTTTTATTTGTTTTGCATAAATGACAACGACCAATTTGGACGATAGTGGCATGCTGCCCCGCAAAAGGGCACGGGGCATTGTTATAAATGAGAGAGCAACTGCTTCCACCACAACGAGTAAGAAAGAACCTCCGAAGGGAGGCAAAGGTAAGGGCAAGGTGCCTGTAAGTGAGAGACCGGAGCACAACTCTGACAGTGATGGGGAATCCTTCGATTCTCAGGCCTCATTCTTTGAGCCTGAGGATAATCAATTGCTACAGACCCGGCGAGCAGAGATTCGGGCAAAAGCTCATCAACAACCGTCTAGGATTCCAGAGTCTACCCCTCCTACTGCAGATACAGTGCCAGCTCCAGCACAGACGGTGGTTCCAGCGCCACCAGTTCAGGGTCCTCCTCCCCAGTTACTCAACCGGTTAAAAACCGAGGGATTGAGGACCATTCTAGATGAGAAGAGGTTGTCCACGGATGGAGTAGTGGACAGATTCCTGAATGTGTGGGACACTCTCTGGTTTCACCAATTTGAGATCTTCACCAGGCCCCGTGGCCCATATATCCCCACCTGCTCCAGTAATTTTATGCAGCTTACAGTGACCTGGTGCCCAAAGGAAAGAAGAAGGTTAGTGCCTTCAGACCGGTAGAATCTGTGGTGGTCCGGGGGAGGACAGTTCGATGCGACAACAATGAGATAAACATAGTATTTGATAGAGCCACAGACATCGAGCATGCATACCAGAGCATGGTCACTTCAAAAACTCTGGATGACTTGAAGGACTGGCTAGCTCCCCTTATTTTTGACACCACCCCGAGATGGATTGAGGCGGGAGCACCTATTAAAAAGAAGGATCTGAATATAGCAACTCGGTACTGGTTTGGGTTCATCAATAGCTCAATCATGCCATCACAAAATGAGTCCATTCTCCGCCATCCAAAGACGGCCTGTCTCAAATCCATCGTCGCCAAGAACCGATTGAACTTGGGGCTGATTATAGAGCAGGAGATGGCCATAAGGGCCAAACAGCGCCAGACGTCCCTGCCATTCCCAATGCTGATTATGAAGTTATGTCATCAGGCTGGAGTTCCTCGTGATGAGAAGAGGTATATCGAGGTCACTCCCATATCTTCCACCGATATCCAGTGCATAGAGGCAGAGTATACACGAGACGATGCCGAGAGGAGGAGAGAAGCCTCGGTGGAGACATCCCCTAAAGTAGATATCGACTCATTACCTACAGAGGCATCTTTGCATACTCCGCCCTCCGGGCCTTCAAGTACATCTACTTCCACTCATTCCCAAGTCCCGACTTCATCTGCTGCCTCCCAGCCCCCTAGAGCTACTGCTGGTTCCACTGCCGCCAGGCCTCCGATCACTCAGGATATTCTCCCCAAGATGGGGCACTTAGCCCATTCTGTATATGTGCGGGCTTCTTAGCTTGAGGCTGAGGTACCCTGGATGATTAAGAGAGTTATCACTGCTGTGCTGACACCTGTCCAGGCTTCCATTGATGCTCTCACTGACAGAGAAGTGATTTTTGAGAGATGACAGGGTTTGACGACTGAGGTTATAGCTTTGAAAGTCGTGGTTTCTGAGATTAGGAAGGATGTGGACCATCTGAAGTCCACAAACTTTACTTCATATTTGGGACGGTGGAGATCCCAGATGATTCGAGTCCTGAGATTCCAGCTTGTGCTGAGGTAGCTCTGGCTACCACTGGAGATAATATTAGGGAGGATGCTGCTGATGCTGAGTCTGATGCCGAGATCGATGAGAAGCAAATTGGGGAGCGAGATGCTGTTGTTTATGAGGATCTGGCCGACCTAGAGGGTGCCATGTTCGAGACAGCCCAACAGGCCTCTTTGAGAGACACTACTATGGCTGGGGCTAGTGCATCTACTGCTGACGCTCCACCGGGCACTGATGCCCATCCTCAGAGGGTTACCCCGGGCATTGATGCCCCGACAGATGGAACGACTGAGTAGACAGGATCATCTTTACCTCTCTCTCTTGTTTGTTTTATTGATTATCTATATTTTTGTTACATTTGAGGATAACTGCTTTTCTTTTGTAGGTGGAGTTAGGTATTTCCATACCTACCTCTTGTGATTCTATTTTGTTTGTAAATATTGGGTTTTGTTGATCTATAAATGTGTTTTGATCTTTAATTCATGTGGATATTTTAGCTTGTGGCCCTTGTATGAATGGAATGGTTTTTAACCAAATTTTAATTTACCACTTCTTTTGTGTGTGATTGTGGCTGTTCTTTTGTGAATTTGAGTATCAGTTTTGGTCAATAAGGGTAACTTGACTTGAATAGTGCTCTTAATTGAACGAAATGAATGTGCGGCTACGATGAGGCCAATGAAGTTGCATAGATAATGTGTAAACTTTTAGCATCTCGTTGTGACTAGCCGGTTATCAAATGAATCTCTTGTGATGAACATTGCACACTAGCTAGAAAGTGTGGAGTCTTATTTAATATTGCTGCTAATTCCTTGTGTGATGAGATTACTTTGAACAATGTGTGATGACACCTAGAATTTGCCCCGTTTGTCCGGTTGACTAAGTGATGCAAGCACTTGAAATGATCTTAGGCAACAAATTTTGAAGAGTGAAACAATTTGACAATATACCTCTTTTGTGGCCAACCTTGTGAGATGTGTGAACCTTGCTTCAACCATTTTGAGCCTTATCCTCTTTCTTGGAAGAAACTTGAACAATTGTAACCTCTCTTTATTCCATTCACCCATAACTTTCAAGAAGTTTGGTTTGTTTGAATAGCCAACTTAGGCCAGAAGCCTAAGTTGGGGGTGTGGTGAAACGAGAAGGAAAGTCAAGAAGTGTGAAAAATCCCCCTTTGAGTAATGGTTTGAAAAAGATAGAACCCCTCCGTGTAAAAAAAAGAGAAAAAGAAGCAAAGAAAAAGAATGAAAAAGTTATGAAATAAAGTGGTGGAATTTGCAAAAGAAATGTGGTATTTTATAGTTCATATGAAGTTGAATAATGGGGTGGATTGTGAGCATTTTTGAAATGTTAAAGAAAAAAGAGGAAAGTGATGTTCAAACCATTATTCATGAAGGTAGAAGCCACTGAGCCTAAATGACCATACCTTGACACTCAGCCCCGTTACAAGTCGAGAAAAGACCTTTGTGATCTTGAGTGAGCTGAAACAAATGTTGATTGGAAAATAAGGGCAAACCTATGGGTGAAGTCATGCATGTCTTCATCTTTGTGAGTGTGAGAGTTGTATGTGATTCCGGAACTTTAACATGGTTGAGAAATTGTGTGTGAATATGGAATCATCTTTGTTGTGAGGGCATTTGAGTACCTTTATGAAGCTTGTACTTGCATTTGAAGCAAGTATTGTGAACTTGAGTATCTTTGATAATGGTGAGTCATAATTTGAATCTTTGAGTTCACGGTTGATCATTGCATGTGTTAGTTGAACCTTGTTGTGTCCATTCATGTTGAGTCTTATGCAGCACTACGTGAGACATCCTTTTTGAACTGCTGATCTTGAGTTTTACTTGAGGACAAGCAAAATTTTAAGTTGTGGGTGTTGATGAGTCCAAGATTTTGACTCATTTAGGGCTTTGTTTATATAGATTTAGTGTCCTCAAATGCTTAATTTGTACCTAAACTAATGATAAAGCCTTGATTTTCAGGTATATGGATTGAGGAGCAAAGCAAGGACACTAACTGGCAAAAAGGAACAAAACAAACTGAAGAAGTGAAGAAAGGCGAGTCTGAGGATCGCCAAGAGCACTTGGCGTGTAGCCGAGTGACTAATTTAACCGCCTAAAGTTTTAGTGTGCCAACCCTGAGGGAAGAAACCAAGTAGGCGATAGAAAAGGGGCAGTCGGTGAATCGCCGAGCAGTTCCGCTATGCCAAGAGAGATCGCCCAAAGTTACAAGACTTGAGGATGCTGAGAGCCAAGGCAGAAAGAAGATAGAAGAGAGCAATGGGCGGTTTGCCAAGTGGTTCAGCGAACCCGACTTACCTTCCCTAATGGCCCTTCGTGGCTAATTTTTGTCTACTAAAATAGAATTTTGAACCGTAAATTGTGGAGTTCCTTTCAGCTTAGAATTTTTCTTTGCAGTCTAGAACAGTTTTAGAGAATTCCTTAGTAGACTTGAAGACTTTTTGAGACTCAATCTGGAGATTTTGCAAGTGGGTTTCGAATTTTCTTCAAATTGAAACATCGTAAAGGTTTAATTACTATTACCCAATTGATGGCTGATCGATTCGGTAACTGTTTTTACTCTTTTATGATGTTTGGCTAAAACTCCAATTCTTCGGGTGTGATCATGTGATTACGGGTTGAATTAGTTTATGAGTGTTGTTAATTACTAGTTTAAATGCTATATTGAAGTGGGTTTAATCATTAGCTGAGGTTTAATTTATGAATTGTAGTTGCAAATACAGTTCTAATTTTTTGTTCTTAGCTTGCTCGAGAGAGAGGTTTTAGAACCAAAGCTTTTGATTAATGGTTTGTATGTATTGGGTTAATTTGGATTCAGCTCGAGAGAGTGAATCCTAAACCCAATCCTACCCATCTTGCTCGAGAGAGAAGATGTATTAAGGTTATGGGTTGTTCTTAATTGTTATGCTTGTTGATGTTAGAGAGAAATCACTTGAAGCGGATTAGTTGTTCGAGAGAAAACTATTTCAATTATTGTCTAGCCTACCCACTGATATTTTCCTATTTACTAGTAGTTTCAACTACCCATATATCAAAATTTGCCTATAATCGATCATATCCCGAGAATTCCTCTCCTTATTGTTATCTCAATTTTTTTGTGACTGCATTGTAGTTGATAATTGCAAAGCAAAAATCCCATCTGACATTTAATGTCACCCCTTTAATTATTTTCATGTCTTTTTCGATAATTTCTATTCTTATATCTAGTTAGATCACATTTGTACTTCTTAATTGAACTTTGAACACGTACCACTCCCTGTGGGATTCGACCCCAACTCATTTGTTGGGTTTTATACTGCTTAACGATTGTTTACAACTAGAATTGGATGAGGTGTGCTTGAAATGTTAATCACGCCGCTCACACCTATTTTTTTGGCTAACGTTTTGTCCAAAACAATTCAAATTTTGTAATCGAAATTGGTCCAATGGTTTGAAATCTGAAAAGGTGATAGTTGATTTTGATATCTAGTTGCAGCTCTCTTCCTCCAGTGATTTTTTCGGATTTCCAATCGGGATTTTGAAGTCCATTTTTCCCTATAAAAGAAAAGCGTTCTTCCCCTCCAAAGGCATCGAGGAACGAATGAAAAAGAGGGACAAAAAGCACACTTCAAGCATTAGATTTCACAAATTTTTTATCTTTTTTCATCTTTCCATTTTCATATTTGAATTCGAGTCTGAAGAAGGGTTCGAAGTTGGATATCGACGCCAAAGCCTTAGTTTTCTACTCAACGAGAGGTAAACTCCTTTCTAGTCTTCATCCAAAATTTGTCAATAATTTATGTGTTTTAGTTATGGTCCGAATTTATGCTCGATTTTCTTTGGCATTTCTTTGGTCTATTTCATATATCGTTAGTGTTGTTATCATGATCAAGAAATATGTATCTAATTTAGGGTGATAACATTTCAATCCTCTCTTTCTTATTTGTTTAAAATGTAATTTCTTTGGTTTGTTCATCTCGTTTTAATCTCTATCTAGTTCTTGCTGGAGTTTAGTCGTTTAATCTTTATCCAATTCTCTTCTTGCTCAAGTTTAGTCGTCTAGTCTTGAATGTTTTGATATAGGAAGGATAGCACTTGATTTGTCCAGTACTGATAGCAACTGTTTTTTAATCAAATTTGGCTTTGGTCCAAAGTTCCAACCTGTAATCTTGTTGTATTTTTTTTCTATTTCGTGGAAGTTACTAAACTAGTCGACTGTTTGCCTTAATACAAGCATGAACGTATTTCTTCCTTTTCCAGCATGCTTTGAAACTACTGTGTTGCTCTCTCTCTCTCTTTTTGTGGTCGTGTTAACTCTAGAGGTTTGTTTTCAGTGTGTATGAAAGCTATTGTATGCCTGTTACTAACTCGTTTTCATGTGATGAACTGCTGCCCTTGTCTAGCACACTCTGGTGATATGTGCTGGGCAGATTTTGACGTGAATGTTGCATTTTAACTTGGATATTATATTGCTATAAATTTGATTTAGACTGATTATTAATGTTGAGTTGTCCCTTCTTTTAGATATCCTTTCCTTTGGTAAATCGCTGAATTTTGTTAGACTTACTTTTCCAGTAGTTTGTTTGTGCCCAATTCCCTGGAAATAGTATCTTTGGGGGAAGTTTGACTCATCAACTTTTGATCTGGAAGCATGAGTATGTGTTATATATATATGATTAAGAAGTTACTGTGTTATATATATGATTAAGAAGTTACTGTTTGAAGTATGTTGGTACTATGTCATCAGTGTTTGAACTTAGTTGTTTACTAGTTGCCAAAACAAATTTATGGTGCTTTTTTTTTTATTTCCCTAACCACAAAAGTTGATAATCAAATTTATATATTTTCTTTCTACATGAATATAAGTGCACATAAAAGATGGAGAAAGAAGGAAAAGATCATTATAAACTTTGTTAAGTCCCCACCAAGTTTGTAGCATTTTAGGTTTCATATCTTAACCCTTTTTTTAGTAGAATTATAAGTAAACAAAAGCAGTAAGGCAGCGAAATGGTAATGAGGTTGAATATGACCAAGATACTGACAAACATTTTCCTTGAAACTCATGCTTTTATTAATATATATATATATATTCTCATGTTTGACTTCTCAATTAATAAATCCTAATTCTTTTTCTCTTCTTGTGTTTCATGTACCACCAGAGGGCTGAAGTTTTTACTTTTGAATTCTTTTTGGCCTAATATATTAGGCCAACAATAATTAGGATCATCGCAATACTTGGAGTCTCATAAATAGGAGTCCAACGTTTCTTAGCCTTCCCTTTTACGATTTTGATTATATTGTTTTGATATGTTGGCTAACTCTTGTACATATTGATATAACTCTCAAGTTGTGATATATCGATGTCTTGCCTCTTTTATTTTAAGTTTACTTGTACGGCAAAATATTATTTGTTCGTGAATTTAGTTGTGAGCTACAAACCTTTGGAAATACTTTTAGAACAAATGATGCAAAATATTTTTTGAAAATAGGTTAACGTCTTAAGTTTACTTATAATATTCTTGTAAGCCTTTTAAGTTGAGGAGAACGGGACGTATAGTTTAGAACTCCCAAATAAAGTTTCAAAAGGCTAAATAATATTCAATTTGGCCTATCAAAGTTGAAGAAATGAAATTCATATCGACTTAGGCCTTTTGTCTTAAGGAATAGGAAAACTTATCATCTAAAATTTCCAATTGAAGTTTTAAAAGACTGAAATAATATTCATTTAGGTCTTTAAGTTGAAAAAAAAATAAAACTCATCAATTGGGACTCCCAAATGAATTTGAGATCAGTTTAGAGGCTAAAATAATTACCTTTAGAAATATACAAGGCTAAAATAATTACCTTTAGAAATATATTTTTAAAAAATAAGTTGAAAAATAAGCCCTATATTTTATTAACAAAATAAATGTAACTACAGAATAAGTCCTAATAGTTAGGCCTATTTTATATTCTTTAGGTCAAGCCCTTTATAATGTGATTATATTTACTACTATCATTATTTCTATTTTTTAAATCAAATATTGCTAAAGTATTTTAATCTCTTAACATGCTATTTCAAGATTTTAGATATGCCAAGAGGTTCAAAATACAAGGTACATACATACATATATATGTTATGCACATAAAGGTATAAATTCTTTATTTTTATTTTTAGTTTTCTCTACACATGACCTATTATTTTGTTATAATTTATATTATTTTTCTCATATCTACTATCTCTTTTACGAATGGTATTTATTTACTTTTTATGTAATTTACAAATCCCTACACTTTCATATACATATTATTTTACTACATATAATCTATCATCAATTTATCCCTACAGGTAAATAAAATAACAAAAACATACATATATATATATACTGTACCTCATAATATATATATTTAAGGTCACAAACTTTATATAATATTCTATCATTTAGTATCGTTATTATTTGTTTAATTTTAGGAAACTCAATTTTATGTATATTCATTCAAATTAAATATCAAACATACTACTATCTATTTATACCCGACTATTATCTTACTTTATTTTACTTTCCTTTACGTTTTAATTCTATATATAAATATATATATAAATAAAACGATAAATTTTCTTATCCTTTAAACTTAACATTTATATATTTAGGATAAGTTTATATAAGATACATCTATATTTTTAACATATAAATTTGTCATACATTTTAAGCACATTTATTTATTTATTTTACTATATGATAAACGTACTAATATTAAATTTATTTTATAGATGTATATATGACATACTTTATATTTTACTCTTTTTATTAAACTAATGAAATTAACTTATCATTGATTTTAAAGCAAATAAATAAATAAATTTTCCTAATTATTTTTTCTAAATTGAGTTTAGGGACTATCTTCGGATAGGCTCTGAGGGATGCCTAATACATTCTCATCAAGTAACCAAAACCCTTACTCAGAATCTCACTGGTTTAGCAAATTAAACAGAGTTTACATTTACATATTAAAAAAATGGTTTTCCTAATATTTTTCCTTAAAATTAGGTGGCGACTCTAAAACAAAACAATTTTTTTTCACAATCAGAATGGCAGCCATATTAGATTGTGAACTGTTTCAGCTAGTTCGAAATAGGGTGAAACAGCTTGGCGACTTTGTTGGGGACTTACTTAGGTTTTAACCTTAGAAAACTTAATTTATGAATAAGTTTTGTGATTACTTGTTTATATTTAGCTTATTTTTTACTTTACCAAAATGATACATTGCTTTGATTGAAAGGTCGCAAGTAAAATCCAAACTTTTGTTCCTTATATTTTTTAAAACACTATCTGTTACTGCTTTCCTCACACTAGTATTTGTACTTTCTGTTGAGTCTTTGGCCATACACAAACACACACTGAACACGCGAGGGGTGTTCTACACTCCTCCGAAACTTTCTTTGTATTCCTTAGTTTCAGAGTTGCTGCAATTAAGATAGTGCGCCTTCTCGCAATACTTCAGTCCCACTCTCAATCATATAGGAAAAAATCCTACTCTACAAATAGGTCATGTTTCATAGCCTTTGGCAAGACAATATAAGGTATTGTCATTGCGTTTAGGAAACTACCCACAAATAAATGAGTTTCTTCTTTAAAACTTGACGACATATATTTTTGTGTGAAATTGATTTGAATGATTCAAACTAAAACACTTAACGGATTTGGAGCAAGTAAGCTTATCACACCCTTTTCCTTTCTTTCAGATGAACATCACACAAAACTTGCCGCATATCCAAATGGTTGTTTCAGCGCCACACATCCTACAGAATTGGTGGCAAAACATCGGCAGAATACACGTAGCTGAGATTCAAAGGCACTTGGGAGCACTATTGTCACTTCTAGGGACACAAGGTGACAAAATCTTCATTACTCAGCTAATGGTGTTCTGGGACCCAAGCATAATAACTTTCAGATTCTCAAATTTTTAAATCACTCCCACATTGGAGGAGTTTATTAGTTTTACCGAACTACCAATTAGAGGAAGGTTTCCGATGATCCCATATGCCATATGTCCAGGTGATTTTCTTAGTCTCCTGGAGCTGCATATATTTCCGTTGTCGAGATATGTGGACGGCGGAAAGGTTAAGATAGACTACCTCTTTCAAAGGTTTGGGCGTCTTGAAAGTTATGATGAACACCAACACAAATTTGCATGTACCCGTGGAGCATGGGTACATTTGAGGCCAAGAGTATGCATTATGGCTTTTTTGGGAATCATGATATTCCCGATAAGGTCCTATTCCGCCGACATCAATATATTTCCAATGGTTATGAGCATTTTTAACAATATGCAAAGATATTCCTTAGTGCCCATGGTTCTCGCCGAGGTACTTCGGTCATTAACAGCTTGCACGAGGGGGAACAACTTCTTCGGAGGATGCTATATGTTGCTGCAGATCTGGGCGAGGGAACACTTCTATCGTCATGATTCACAGATGGATTATTGCATAAACGCACATAACAGGATCAAAAGCCATGAAGACCGCCTCTGATATTGGGTGGACGCGCCGATAGGAAGGGAAGAGTGGCGCACATATTTTAACAACCTTACTGGAGATGCCATCCAATGGAAGTTATCTTTGATAAGAGGATTGGAATTTTCAAGGACTTGGTATTTGTTCTTTATCGAGTTGATTAGGCTAAGGGGCATTCAACCATATGCACCTCTTCGAGTTATGCGGCAATTTGGAGTTGTCCAAGACATTCCGCTATGGTCGATCATGGGATTACATGAGGACGCCTTCACTCCAGTCTCACTAGAGTGGAAAAGAAATTTGTAAGCCAAATGGGAATACATGGTTGATTTAAACATGGGAGAGGAAAGCTGGTGTATGCCGGAATATTACGCTTGGCAGACTATTGTGAGTTATATGGCTCAACCAAGTGTACGAGGGATAAGGGGGTTTGTAGACAACCAATGGATTGATTAGGTTAGAGAATCAGTGCTTCCTCGCATGGGATTCACTACACCCATGTACAATCAGATAGTTCCTGGATCCATCAATTATTTAATCAAAGTGCTTGAGGTAGAATAGGAAAGAACCAGAAGAAGACCCAAAAGAAGACCCTGAAGAAGACCCAGAAGAGGATCCTGAAGAAGACCTAGAAAAGGATCCCGAAGAGGACCCAGAGGAGGATCCCAAAGAGGACCCAGAAGAAGAGGTGGGGGAAGACCACATAGAGGTTTCTTAAACAGGTTCCAACATCTATGACCCAAGAGATGGAGGGGCAATAGACATGTCACCCGAGCACGGCCCTGAAGAGTCTCTAGAGTACCACCCAGGGCCATATTATGATATGGACGATGACGATGAGGATTCTCCAACCTGGCCGTAGATTGTCTTTCTTATTTGAACTCTCTCATAAGCTCCTCAAAATGTCGTGTGGCCTATCCCTCCTGTATGCCTTGTGGCCAACAATGTACTTTCATTTTATAGGCCTCTGATCGACTACCTCATTGTAATAGCCATACTGCCTTTGATCAATGAAGTTATGTTTGCTCCAAATCTAAATGTGTTTAAATGGATAATTTATTATCAAATTAATTGCAACGTAGGCCTACCTCAGGCAAAAAGAGGTTCTACATTAGGACGCGTTTTGAATGTTGCTAAATTGGCGTATATATGTTTTACACTGATATATTTATTACATCTTTCAATAGCTCCCAAACTAACATGGTTTCCCTTTTTGTTTTCTTTTTTTCATCATTTATTACCAAAAGTATGTTGATTTGTGTCGACTTGCAAACTGGCTGACTCACGACACAACCTTCGATCAAAAGGAAAGATGAATGATAGAGACGAGTTCAACGCTGCCATAAACTTAATGATACCTATTGAGAACCCTGAAGGTTCTCAAAGTGTAATAGACATTCAAAACGAAGAGAAAATGGTTCACAGGGAACAAGAACTCGAGGTCTTGAGGAAAGAATTACGTCAAGTGCGAGACTTGGCCAAATTGTCAGCTGCCACTTTCCTAACTTTCGAGATGCCTATCTACTTACCAAGGGCTGACTTGCCTTCTGCCGACTTACCAAATCAGCCAAAACAAACTCAACACGCTCCCGCTCACGGTCGAGTTCCACCAGCTTCTCCAACCGCAGTCAGGACCATTCCTGACCTTTCTAATAGCGACCCTACGATACCTACAATGTGTCAGATACTTGGGGCACATGTCACCGCTCCCTATGAGCCACGTGTTCCACCTGTATATGCCGCTGGAGCTCCTACCTTCACAATGCCATCTGTGGTTAATGTCTCAAACGAGGTCGATCAATCTGCAGAGATGGAGAAAGATGCCCAGCTGGAAAAAGATACATCGATTAACGCCTAATTTTAGGGTCTAAGAAAGGCATTGAAAAGCTTACAAGTTACTAGAGGAACGGAGAGCCTTGATTATGATTACTTGTGCATCCATCCAGACATTGACATGCCGGTAGGGTACAAACCACCGAAGTTTGACATGTTTTATGGAAAAGGTGACCCTCACACATATTTAAGGGCATACTGTGACAAGTTAGTTGGTGTAGGGAGAAATGAGAAGCTGAGGATGAAGTTGCTCATCCGGAGTCTTTTTGGAGAAACATTGACCTAGTATATGCGTAAGGACCCTCGCAAATGGTGTGACTGGTAGAATATTGCTGAGGATTTCATGAATCATTTCAGATTCAATACTGAAACTACAGCTGACAGATTCTCATTGGCCAACATACAGAAGAAGCCATCTGAGAATTTCCAGGAGTACGCATGACTTTTGAGAACTGAAGCCTCAAGGGTGCAACCACCACTAGATGAGAGTAAGCTCTCGAAGTACTTTATTCGAGCTCAAGAAGGTATCTACTTTGACAAGATGATGTCAATGATGGGCTAGAAGTTTTCAGAATTGGTCAAGATGGGAGACTTCATAGTGAAAGGTGTCAAATCTGGGAAAATTAAGTCTATGGTTGCATTTCAAGCTGCAAGTAGGGACATACAATCCGGTGCCATTGGCGGAATCAAGAAGAAAAGGGAGGATGTTTCAGCTGTCACTTACCAATAGGGAGGACCATCCACTAATACCCCAACAATCCCCAAATTGTTGCATATACATCATACGTCCCATACCCAGCATATAATACCCAACCCCACTATAATCCACCCCGAGAACCAGCATACAAAAATCCACCAAGACCATATGTCCCTGTCCAAGCACCAATCCACCAAAATAGACCAGCATTTGCACCGAGACCACGTCCAAATCTCGAAGTTAGAAATGCTCGCACTTACACACCTATTGTCGAACCCTATGCCCAATTGTTTGAGAGGTTGAGGATAGCGGGAGTGCTATAACCAGTTGAAGGAAAAATTCCTAATCCAATCCCTCGCAATTTTGATGGAAATAAGTGATGTGCTTACCACTCAGGAGTTCAAGGACATGACACAGAAGATTGTTATGGTTTGAAGAACCAGATCGAGTCTTTGATCAATAGAGGAGTAATCAAATGCACTGCAGCACCACCCAATGTAAACAACAACCCCTTGCAAAACCATGAGAATCGGGAAGTCAACATGGTTACTCTAGATGACGAATATGAGGGCCCAGACTATCCAAACATAGATAAAGCAGATTCCATGACATCTTCGGCGCAACCTGTTATCACTGTTCAACTAAGGGAACCTCTGACTGTCCAAACATATCTCCCAACAGTTGTTGTGACCACTGTAATCACTAGAAAGCCTGAGTAAGACACAAAAGCAATCCCATGGGACTATCGAGCAGACGCCAAGGGTAAGATGATCGACACTGTCGTGGCTCAAGGGATGACTCGATCAGGGAGATGTTATGCCCCAGAGGATCTAAATCAAATATTTCTTGGAAAAGAATAGAATCCAAAGAAAATGTTACCGATGCTGAAGCCACACAATTTTGGATGAAGATGCAGCCTAAAGACTATTCAGTCAAAGAGCAGGTGAAGAAGACGCCTTCCCGCATATCCATTTTTTCTTTGCTTATGAGTTCTGAAGCTCATAGGCTTGCTTTGATGGAAGTGTTAAATGGAAAGAACATTCCAAAAGATACCACAAGTGAAAACTTTGCTTCAACGATTGGAAGAATAGTGGAAGCTAACAAGATTTCTTTCCATGCTGATGAGCTGCATGCGGAAGGGGCTGGGAACAACAAAGCGCTTCACATCGCAGTCAAATATTGTGATAAGATTGTCACTCGAGTTCTAATTGATAGTGGTTCTGGATGTAACATCTGTCCTTTCACCACTCTGAGGGATTTAGGTGTTAATAAGGGAGAGATAAGGGAAAGTCGTGTGAAAGATAGAGCTTTTGATGGAGCGGAAAGAAGTGTCATTGGAGAGATCTATCTCATATTGCATGTGGGGCAGGGTGAATTCCCCATCCTATTTGTATCATCGAACTACAACCTGTTGTTGGGAAGACCATGGGTTTACATGGCAAGAGCAGTTGCTTCCACTCTTCATCAGTGTGTAAAGTTTGAATGGGGTCGCATATAAGTTATCATTCACGGGGAACTCAGTCACCCTATTCATTATGTTAATTCTATTTCGATCGCTGACGAGTTACACGGAGCCACTTTTCACACTTTACAAATTATGCAAGTTGTTAGGGTCAATTAGGAAGCAGAGCCAGATGATACAAAATTGTCAAGTGCAGCTAAAATGGTTGCGTTAGAGATGTTGAAGTAGGGGTATCAGCCAAAGAGTGGACTTGGACCCAAGTCTAATTGCATATTTGAGCCAATCCAGCTGAAGTATCAGAGAGGCACCAATGGACTCGGATATGAGTCTACCTTAGGAAGAGTCCACCATGGGCCAAATAAGACAATCTTTGTACCAGAACAAACTTTGATTCCAGATCAAGCAGGCGATGATGACATCATAGAAGGAATAGGCAATCTGTTAGTGGTCATGGCTGGAGAAGAGGAAGCGATAAATCTTAGCAAATTGACTATTCGTGATGCCGAACCTGGAGAAATCTTGCAAAACTGGACCATCAGCCCGTCCCTCATTCAACCAGAGTCATGGTAGTGTGGAAAAAAAGTTATTATTTTTAAAATTCGCATGATCGAGTTGAGTCTTGAATCATGCCTAATCTTTTGTTGCTTGCCTCTTCTAAAAGCTAGAATGCTTTGAAATAAAAAGTCTTTATTTTTCTTAAAAATTGCCTCGTTACTTTAAATATATATTTATTTTTACTTACCTTTTGCATTTTTCAGCACTCATATTAATAAAAATCTTCGTTCAACGGTTATGACATGTAATGAATCCACCGAGCAAGGTGTAAGCGATGAACAAGATCACGAAGAGTATGACGAAAGAATGATTCCTGAATATCTACCACATGAGATTGAGGAGGTTGAAAGTCAGAAGAAACCCAAAATGGATGAAACAGAGGTGGTCAACTTAGGAGATGAGGAGATTTTGAAGGAAACACAAGTCAGCATACATTTAGAGGTAGAAATAAAGCAAGAATTAATAGAGTTACTTAAGCAATATGTTGATGTATTTGCTTGGTCTTATGATGACATGCCATGAATAAGCACTGATATTGTCTTGCACAAATTACAAACTTATCCGACTTGTCTACCAGTTATACAAGAAACAAGAAAATTCAAGACAAATTTAAGTTTAAGGATCAAGGAAGAGGTAACTGAGCAAATAGAGGCGAACGTTGTGAGGGTTACAAACTACCCCACATGGTTAGCCAACATTGTGCCTGTTCTGAAAGAGGATGGAAAAATGAGAATATGTGTGGACTATCGAGATCTCTATAGAGCCAGTCATAAGAATGATTTTCCTATTCCAAATATTCATATACTCATCGATAATAGTGCAAAACATGATTCGCAATCATTTGTTGATTGCTTTGCAGGATATCACCAAATCCTGATGGATGAAGATGATGCAGAAAAGACAACGTTTATCACACCATGGGGGGTGTATTGCTATAGAGTAATGCCTTTTGGTCTAAAAAATGCTGGTGCAACCTACATGAGGGCCATGACTACCCTTTTTCACGATATGATCCACAAGGAAATTGAAGTGTACGTGGATTATGTTTTTATCAAATCCAAAAGAAGTTTAGACCACCTAGATGACTTACGAAAGTTCTTTGAGAAGTTGCGGAAGTATAATCTAAAGTTGAATCCAGCAAAGTGTGCATTTGGAGTACCCGCGGGAAAACTATTGGGATTCATCATTAGCAGGAAAGGCATAGAGTTGGATCCATCAAAATATATATGTTACGAAATTTTATAGGAATAAGAAAAAATTATTTTTTTTTTAAAAAAAATATAGTTATTTTTATTCTTATTTGATAAATTTACTTCATAAAGATTATTTCTCATAAAAATTTAATTTGTTATAAATATTACTTAATTTCCCTTTTTTTTAGATTTACATCAAATAAATGTCGTTCTTAAGAATTGAATCGATTTTTTGTTTAAATATAATTTTTATTGTTAAAAGTAAACATTTTTCATACATTATTCAAAATTAAGCAGCTTAATTAATTAATGAGTTACTAATTTATACTAATTAAATTTTCAAAGAATGACTATTTTTGTGAAATAACCTAATCTTGCAAAATAATTATATTTTTATTTAAATAAATTATGACTATTTAATAAAGAAAGGGGTTATAATTTAAATAGATTTAATTTGAGCAAAACTTTGCAATCCAAGTCCTTTTAATTGAACCAATCCGCGCACGCCACGTAGGAAGTTCATGGATTGTGCTTCTTCAGCTTTTATCTTGACCATCCAATCTAATCCAACGACTATAATTAATCCACTCTTTTACTATTTTATATATACTTAATTATTATTTTTAAACTCCTGATTTTGTTAACCGTCCGATCAAACGATTAGACGGTCCAAATCATATCAAAGAGTATTCTCCCTCCCAAAAAGACCCCAACACCGCCTAAACTTCTTCTTTTCCCTAGACCACGCCTCAATCTGGAAAAGAAAGAAACGTTCTCCTTCCCCAGAGCATTAATTTCCCAAGAAAATCTCCTTCTGTCACGACCCAGACCACCGTTATTGGCACCTACATTAACCCTCCGGAGGGAGAACCACTACTACAAGCAGACTAAGCAACTTAATGAAACTAAAACATTTAAAAATACGGAAGCAGGTTTAAATGACTAAATAAATACGGAGTTCCCATAAACTCCAAAGGTCTAACAACAACTATCGCGGAAATTCAACCGCTAGAACTGAAAGTCATTTTTCCAAAACTTGGTGAACCAACAAGTTTAAGAAAAAAGGGGTGCAACCCCGAAAACTAAACATCAACAAAGTCTAAAAATATAGTCTGAGTCTAAAAAGAATGGACTAAACTAAGGAGGGATCCATGGCAGCCTGAAAGAACTGGCTCACCCTTGAATCCGGTCTTTGTCAAAGATCTCCTAGCTGAGCTCTGTCAGTAGCCGCCTGAAGATGCCCTGTACTCAACAAAGAAAGAGAAAGTACAGTATCAGTACACAACCATAGTGTACTGGTAGGATCACGCAGCTACTCCAGTAAGCACAATATACGCGAGCAATTACAACACAGTAAACACACTTATATAGAAATGAATAATTCAGTTATCATTTTAGGAGCAACATACAATTTCCCAATATCAATGAAAATTAGATATGAACGTAATAATCACAAGTGGTCCTCTCATGGAACCCACACCCAAACTGTTAGTGTGTCGGAACGTGACACCCGATCCAATATATATATATATATATGTATATATATATATGTCGGAACGTGACATCCGGTCCAATGTATGTGTCGAAACGTGACACCTGATCCAGTCAGCACAACCACAGTCACAATCACACCCATAATGAATAGTACCCATAGTCATACAATCAAGTAATAGGTTCATGGCATGTAATTATTCACACATAATCATTTTATTAGATTTTATTCATATTCCCCATTCACATACATGCACGTATACAATAAAGCAATTAACCGGCATATATCACATAATAGAAAATCGAACCATCACCTACCTCAAAACTAAGAATAAATCCCCTTCCAGATTCTTTCAGCTTTTTCTTGGTCTAAAACAGTTAAATAATGCAAGGATCAATAAACAAAGCGTTATTTACCCGGCTAATAATCAAACTATCAATCAAAGGCCAAACCCAAGATCCTAATACTCAACTAGGGCTTTTCCCACCATTAACTTCAGGCTAAAACCCTTCACCAACGATAATCACCCAAGATTCTAAGCTCTAGGAATCGAAATACGTATTAGGGGAGTAATTATCTTACATTTAGCGTTTGCAGAAAATAACGTTTTAGGGTTTTTCCCCAATTTAAGTTGCGACCGCCCCTTCCATAGCAGGCCCCAACCCACCACTGCGGCCCCGCCCTAGCATTGTTTATCCCACCCCGGCGTCTTGCATGGAGGCAGAAGCTCGGAATTTGAGTTCCAAGTTCCCATTTTGTAACACACCTTTAACCCTGGACGTTCTAAAACTACCCTTTCACGCCAAGATCAGTTTCGGAGTTCTACTCGCCCGAATTCAATTATGTAAAGCCGTACAGGCTCCTTAACGTCTTTTAAGCATAGAGAGATCAAAAATGGGATGCACGGTTGCTAACTCATTTGGAAAATCTAACTCATAAGCAACCTTACCAACACGTCTCAAAATATCATATGGGCCTACAAAACGGGGACTAAGGTTCCCTTTCTTACCAAACCTCATTGCACCCTTCATGGGTGAGATTTTCAAGTAAACCCAATCGTGCACATCAAGTTAAAGATCCCTCCTTCTAACATCGGCATATGACTTTTTTTGACTTTGGACGGTTCTCAACCGCTCTCTAATGAGTTGAACCTTCTCAATAGCCTCATGAAATAGTTCGGGCCCTATCAAGGCAACCTTACCTGCCTCAAACCAACCTATAGGAGATCTAGACCTCCTACCATAAAGAACATCAACTGGAGCCATACCAATACTTGAGTGATAACTATTATTATAGACAAATTCAATCAAAGGAAAATGGTCATTGCAATTTCCCTTGAAGTCAATCACACAAGCCCTTAACATATCTTCTAAAGTCTGAATGGTACGCTCCGCTTGCCCATCAGTTTGTGGGTGAAAAGCTGTGCGAAGCTTAACCTTAGTGCCAAGACCCTTTTGGAAGGATTTTTGAAACTGAGAAGTAAACTGAGTACCTTTATCGGAGATAATGGAAAAGGGCACACTATCCAATCTCACCATCTCTCTCAAATACTACTTGGCATAATCCTCTGCCGAATAGGAAACCTTGACGGGAAGGAAATGAGCTGATTTTGTCATTCGATCTACTATGACCCAAATCGAATCGCATTGGTGCTGAGTACGTGGCAATCCCACTATAAAGTCCATATTGAAATCTTCCCACTTTCAAGTAGGAATGCTAATATCTTGGGATAAACCTCTCGGTTTCTGATGCTCAACCTTAACTTGGTGTCAATTTGGACATTTAGCAAGAAATCCCGCAATATCTTTCTTCATCCTATTCCACCAATAGACTTCCCGTAAATCACGGTACATCTTGGTGGCTCCCGGGTGAATGGAATATCGAGAACTATGGGCCTCCGCCAAGATTTGTTCCCTCAAGTCATCCACTTTCGGCACACACAAATGACCTTGGTACCTAAGTACCCCATCTGCCCATTGGGAGAAAGCTTCAACGGATTTCTTAAGTACCGTTTCTTTCAATTCTACCAAAATTGGATTAAGACCTTGTTTAGCTTTCACATAGGCTACAAGAGATGATTCGAAACCACTGTGAACCATAACACCACCCTTGGTGGAGTCCACTAGTCGAACACATAATCGAGCCAATCTATGCACATCTCGAACCAACTCTTTCTTTTTTTCATCCATATGAGCCATACTACCCATAGAGCAAATACAACTGTCGCTAACTCAAGGTCGTGATTAGGATAATTCTTCTCATGGACTTTAAGTTGCCTTGAGGCATAGGCAATAACTTTCCCATTTTGCATTAGAACACACCCTAGCCCAATTCTTGAGGCATCACAATACACCACAAAACCATCTGTCCCTTCTGGTAAGGTCAACACCGGAGCGGAAGTAAGTCTATCCTTCAAATATTGGAAACTTTTCTCACACGCTTCCGACCATATGAACTTAGCCTTCTTTTGAGTCAAAGCCATCAAAGGACAAACAATGGAGGAAAATCCCTCAACAAATCTTCTATAATAATCAGCCAAACCCAAAAAGCTTCTAATATCTGAAGGAGTTAGAGGTCTAGGCCAACTCTTGACCGCATCCGTCTTCTTATGATCTACCTCAATACCCTTGCTTGACACAATATGATTAAGAAAATCTATAGACCTTAACCAAAATTCACATTTGCTAAACTTTGCAAAAAGTTGTTGGTCCTTGAGGATTTGCAATACGATCCTCAAATGATCAATTAGCTCATTCTCATTTCTTGAGTAGATCAAAATATCATCGATAAACGCTATCACAAACATGTCTAGGTATTGCCTAAACACTCTATTCATCAAGTCCATAAATGCCGTCGGAGCATTAGTCAAACCAAAGGAGATCACCAAGAACTCATAATCACCATATCGAGTCCTAAAAGCCGTTTTCAAAATATTTTCCTCTTTCACCCTTAATTGGTGATAACTCGACTGGAGATCAATCGTAGAGAAATAACTTGCCCCTTGAAGTTGATCAAACAAATCATCTATCCTTGAAAAAGGATATTTATTCTTAATGGTCACCTTGTTCAACTGACAATAGTCAATACACATATGAAGGGAATCATCCTTCTTCCTAACGAATAAAACTGGAGCACCCCATGGCGAGATACTCGGTCTAATGAAACCCTTGTCTAACAGATCCTTCCATTGTTCTTTCAACTCCTTAAATTCTGTCGGAGCCATATGTAAGGAGGAATAGAGATAGGTTGCGTATCTGGGAGAAGGTCAATATCATAGTCTATTTCCCGCTCGGGAGGAATACCGGGTAAGTCATCTTGAAACACTTCTGTAAACTCATTTACAATGGGGACCGACTCAAGACAAAAGGTTTCGGAATCTACATCCCATACCCTTACAAGATGGTAAATGCAACCCTTAGAAATCATTTTTTTATCTTTTAGACAAGAGACAAACTGACCCTTAGGCATATAATTTCCCCCTTTCCATTCTAGGATACGCTCATTTGGGAATTGAAATTTGACTACTCGAGTCCAACAATCTATAGAAGCATAACATGAATGCAACCAATCCATCCCAAGTATGACATAAGAGTCTAACATATCAAGCTCTACCTAGTCTACAAGAGTAACTCTATGGGACAAGGAAATGGGACACCTTCTATAGACCCTTTTTTCAACAATATAATCACCAACATGAGTAGAGACAGAAAAAGGTTCTAATAACACATCGGGGAGCACATCAAATCTCATGGCCACATAAGGTGTCACAAAAGACAAAGTAGCACCGGGATCAAGTAAAGCATATACATCTATTTGAAAAACCTTTAACATACCGGTCACCACATCCGGAGAACTCTCTTGATCAACTCTAGTTTGAAGAGCATAAAAGTGGTTTTGCTTAGGAGCAGTTGCACCCGAACCACTTGGACCGGATGAAGGGTATGATTGAGCCCTACGTTGATTAGCTCCATCTTTCTTAGCAACCGAAGGACAATCCCTGATCTTGTGATCTATCTTTTCACACCCAAAGCAAGCATTAGAACCCGCAAGACACTTACCCTCATGATTTCTTCCACACTTAGCACAAGTAGGCATCGAGGATTTACTACCATCTCCTTGAGTTTTAGGGTTAGACACCCTTTCATTATTAGACCTTGGAGGAGCATTAGAAGAACCTTGCCTGGAGAACTTTTGCCGAAACCTTGAACGACCCCATCCACCGGACCTAGAATGTGAATAGTTAACATAATCCACCCTTGCTCTCTTTGCCTCTCTAGATCTTTCCTTGAGATTTTCTTCCTCAATTTGTTGGGCATGCACCATAAGGCAGGAAATGTCCATGTCATGGACAAGCATAGCGGTACGACATTCTTTGACTACTATGTCGGACACTCCCGACACAAACTTGCTCATCTTAGTCCTACGATCCTCTACAATAGAAGGGGCATACTTGGACAACTGAGTGAACCTTAATGCAAACTCTATCACGCTCATACTTTCTTGCCGAAGGTTAATGAACTCGAGCACCTTGGCGTCTCTCATCTCAAGAGGGAAAATCGATCAAGAAAAGCACTTTTGAACCTTTCCCATTCTATGGGACTTGCTCCTTCCGGCCTTGCCTCTTTCCATTGATTGAACCAAATCTGAGCAACCCCTTCGAGTTGGTAAGAGGCCAATTCCACCTTATCTATCAGAGTAACTCCCATAATAGCATCTTATAGACCTCTTCGATAAACTCTTGAGGATCTTCCTCCACTTTGGAGGCATGAAATTTGGGAGGGTTCATCCTTGTAAAATCCCTCACTCTTGCCGCCACCGTACCCACATTTGAGTTCACGGAAGCTACAACCTCTCTATTGGCTTGTGTCATCACGGCTTGAGCCAACATTTGAAAAGTGGACCTAAACTCCACATTTGTTACATTCTCAGCGAAAGGATCAATCGGAGCTTGAAGAGGATCTTGGGGAGGAACTTCTTGTCCCATATTGTCTCCCTCAGTCCTTCTAGCATTAGCCCTTCTAGTAGTCATATCCTGAAAACCATCAGGTAAGGATTAGCAAAAATACTTTATAGAGTTAAACTCCATGGCATGAATTAGAGAAATGAAGAAGTGAAGTTTCCTAACATCTAGTAGCTTCTCATTCATAAATGTGGCGCGCTTCACACTTATGAACAAGAATCTACTTGATGTGGTTTGAGACATCCTAGAACCATTCTAAACCTTGTGTTCTGATTACCAAGTTTTTCATGACCCAGGTGTACCCCCTAGATGTAACAGGGAGTATAAGACCCTGAGAGCCCTCATACAAGCCAACCTAGCATATCATGACATAAAGTAATAGAAAAAGGTGCGTAAATTTAAAACAATTCAATACAATCAAAGTCTTTTATAAAACGAGCGAAAGTCTAATACCATAGTCTGAAACCATCTAAACAACATGAGTAAAATCTCGGGACACAGCCCATACAATAGTCCAAGACATAAAAGAAAAGGGGTGATCACATCCTCTAACACAATGAGGACTCACCAAATCTTCACTTTCTTGATCAACAATATAGCTAGCCATGAGTGTGAGAATCTATGTCGTCGGACCCTACATTTGATAAGAATGTAGGCAAAGTATGTGTTAGTATAAAAATGTACTAAATATGATAGCTAGCATAAACAACATAAACATCATGGTTAGTCAATATAAACCATAATATAACAATGCACATAAATCATCATCATAATAAAGAAAGGAATACTTATCAAGAAACCTTAATCATCATTAGTTATGACTTGGGTCATCCGCCTCTAGTCAACTTACCTCATGGAAGGCATCTCAAGCAACAATCCAAGCTATTCATTCATCATATCATAGTTCACAATATTCATACTTACTTTTAATGAAAAGGGAATTCACCTATTTGCCTTACATACAAAGGCTAATGGGTATTCGCCTCTTGCCTTACTTACTCTTAAATTGAGGGTACTCGCCTCTACAATATCATCATATGACACAAGTACTCGCCTCCATCTCCATTAATCATAGTAAAAACGTGGGGAATCGCCTCTTTTTTGAGTCTAAGGAGTATGGGAATCACCTCATATCCTTTTCATATGGAGGTCAAGGGTAATCACCTCTAGCCTCATTAATTATATAGTCTTTTAGTCTAGATTCATTTTAGGTGAGTAATTCTTTCAACCTAAAATCATTCATGTGAGAAAACCTTTCACATTAATATATTCATAATTAAGCAATTCATGTTGGAAGTGTCCCTTCCTCAACATTAACATCAATTACCAACAATTCATATCATAAGGTTTACTCTCAAAGCCCTAGATCTCATGATCATCATCTAAGCTTCATTCTAAAGCAATTCTAATCATAATTCATCAATTCTATAAGGACAAGCCTAAACCCATAAAGTTTCCCTTCATGGCATCAACCCAATTATATCAATTCTAGGTTAGAATCATGAAATAGGCATGGGTACATGTAATTTCATCCTAAATACATGAAATTATATCAATTCAATCATAAACAACCATAATCCACTCAATTGGATCAACATTCACTATAACCCACACCACTGGAAGAAACCCTAACTAGAATTAGGGAATTCTTCTTCAAATTGAGGGAATTCTAGGGGACTCCATGGGAGGAACGATCCCATGGATGAAAAGCCATCATACTTTAGTTACAAAGCCCACAAAATCTTGAAGATTAGGAGACTTTATCTTGACCTAGCTTCACTCTCTTCCTTCTTCTTCTTCTTCCTTCTAGAGAGAGAATATTTGAGAGGATTTCTGGGTTTTCTTTTGGGATTTGAGAGAATGACTTGAATGGGGGATTTTGGGGGTTAAAAATACTTATATAGGTGTTCTAGACTTAGGAAAAATGACACCACTTCAATTTAATTAAATTTGGAAAAGTCCCTTAAGCCCTTAAAATAACTATCCAACCCTGACCCACGAGACCACGACTGACGGACCGTGGATGGACCTACGGTCTGTCCTGGTCAACCGTGGTTTGGTGGTCTGGGACTTGAATTTGGCCTCTTGACCTATGGTTGCTGGACCACGGGGTGTGGACCCACCTACGGTCCGTAGGTCCCACCGTGGTCCATGCCTGGACAACTTTAGGTGGCCCTCTCCACGGTCTCACCTACAGCTCGTGGTTTGACCCACGGCCTGTGGTTGGGCCTCGTGGATAGCACCTGTAAGTCCTGAAAAACCGTTATATTTCCCTCTTTTGAATCCGGGGTGTCACACTGCCTAGCTAGTAAGAGTGTTATTCAATCTAGGCCACACACCCAACCAGTCCACTCCGAGCCAGCTAGCAAGAGTGACCCGGTGGCATGTCGACTCCGAAGAGGATCTCATATGTCTAGACCACCCAGCCAGCCAGACCACTCCCAGGGGCATAATCTGCCCAACTAGCAACAGTGACTCAGGGCGTGTCGTCTCTAAAGAGTATATAAAAAAGGCTCCAAGGCATCATGGAACGACGTCCACTTACCTTGAATCACAAAAAGGATCAAAGCCAGAATCACTTCAATCCTTTGAAAGCAAAAAACCTCTGGTAGCGCATAAGATCTGTAGAAATATGAAGAGGAGAAAGAAGCTCTACAAAGCTACAAAATGCCTAAACTAAGCCTCATACTATTAGACTCAAGTCAACTACTTCAGTCTCCAAGGATCTAGTTCATCTGAAATGACGTTAGAGAAAAAATAATCCTACAAGGATCAGATGTCTAAGGAAACACTACCCTAAACCTAAAATAAGGCCAAATATTCTTATTACAAAAATAATAATGCAATTAATACACAACAACATGAAACAACACACACAAACCCCAACTAAAATTGTACTAAACCCAAAGCCATGCCGATCAATCCTAAAACAAGGTATCTATGTAACACCTTAGATTCAGAGAAGGGAAAATATTCCTTTCCTTAGCCAACTCGGTGAATTAGGGAGTGAACGTTGAGTGACTTGGCGATCCGCCAAGTGGAACCACCCTCACCTTTTGGCCTGATCTCATCATCAAGTGTTCTGGAACTTTAGGAGAGCTAAGTAAAGCTCGTCGTTCCGTTCGGCATGTCACCAAAGTGCCCTCACCATCGCCTTATTGACTTCATCCAAGAGTTGAGTTACTATAATTTTCGGCGAGCTAAAGGCTCACTTGGCGAGTCGCCGAGTGGCCTTTGGCGAGCTCCAGCGTGAGTTGTTTTCAGTTTTTAAGTTAGGGTCTTAAAAGTCTTTACAGACTATTTTTAATTCTATACTACGTCATTTATACCTTCATCTAGAGACCTATATAAGAATTCCCCCCCCCCCCCCTTAAAATTTCCCTAATTTAAGAATGATTGTCTCAAGAATCTAAAGAAAGATCAAATCTCCTATCTAAAATATTTTTCTCTCTAGAACTTGAAGAATAAGAAGGGTTCAACCTAGGGTTTCAAGGCAAACCTCCATTTTCACCATTGAAGATAAACATTTGTCTTTGAGGTATGATGGTTTTCATCCATGGATTCCTTCCATTCATGGAGTTCCCAAATTATCATATTTTCAAAGTTTGAAATCCCCAATTGAGTAAGGGTTTTCTTCAATTGTCATGGGTTCTCTCGATTATTGATTTAAATCATTGAATTATGATCTCCTATGTATGAATTGATGAAATTCTATGATTTTATGATAATATCCCCTCTGAACCCATGTAATCCCCATGTTTTCAAGTTATGAGCATATGATGTGGGATTGTGAGTAAGAAGGAAGAGTTTAATGAAATTAAGCATGTATTGATAGAGTCACATGAATTTATGATGAAATCCATATCTAACCCATGTTTTATGAATGTTGATGATTGAAAGTGGGTTGTGAACCTTGAAAGGTAAATTATGGAATTATGCATGTTCTTATGAAATCTATGCAAATGTTTAAGGATTCTTTGAGAGTAAAGCATCAATGATGTTGTTGTTGTTGTGTTGTTGAAAGGATTGTTCTCATATACACATGAAAGCATGATGTGAAAGGTTTTCTCACATAACAAGGATTCTAAGGTTGAATGGTATTCTCACCTAATTGAATCAAAGATTAAGAGCTATCCTAATGAAAGCTAACAGGGATTTGTTATTGAATGACACCTTTCCATGGATAATGACTTAGCTTGGATTTACAACATGACGTGCCCTTTCATGGATAATAAGTACAAGTAAGTAGAGGCCGGGTTTCTAGAAGCAATCTTCTTATCCCTTACCTATGTGCCCCCATAGGATGATTGTGTAGATAGATATTAGCTACTAGATCAACTTAAGCTAGAAGTTCATGGTCCTTACCTTGGCAAGTAGGACAACCCTTTTCGGTGTGGGAGACACCAGGGATCATGTTATAGATCACATGGTCTCTATGTTGGTTATGGCTACTTCCCACATTAATAATGAACTAAGGTTACTTCAAGAAGTATCTCATATGTGTTCAAAGGTTTTAAAGATGTTAGCTTGCATTGACCTTGTTTTATGAAGTATGCTTTCTAACTCTTCTTATATCATGTTTAAGCTTGGTCAATTGCATGTCATTAAATGTCCCGTTTTAGCATGATTTAAATGTTTTATGATTGGCTATCATACTTGGTACATTGCTTGTACTAATGCATACTCTTGCCTACATTTCCCCAAATGTAGGGTCCGACATTCAGGTTTCTGAGTTTCGTGGCTAGTGGTTGATTATGAGGTTCCCAAGCTTTGGTGAGTCCTCATGCTTCGAGGACGAACTTTCATTGTTTCAGTTTGTTTCTTGTATTTCACTTTTGGAACATGATGCATGGGCTAGGCCCAATTTCATTCTATTGTACTAGATGGCTATTGAGACAAGTGTTGTAGACTTCCGCCTTCTTTTATAAAATGCTTGGACTTGAAATATTGTTTTACCTCTTTTGTTCTATTTCTTATGTTATGAATGTTAAGTGGTTTGTATGGGGTCTCTCGAGGTCCTATATGCCATGTTACATCTAGGGGGTACCCTTGGATCGTGACAATCTAAGAAGAGAAATAAGATTAACTAGGAACCCTCCCTTAATTCGCCCTAATCAACATGCAATTATGCATTCAAACTCAATCAAAATATAAAGAAAGTAGTAGACTATCATAGGTTGATCGTTTGCACTCCAAATCACAAGGCCGAAACTTTTCCTTTATGAACGACCTTCGAATTCTGTCACACTATAAAAAATAGGATCACAACACCAAAAACACACAAAATAGAAACGAGCCAATTTCGGAGTCATACGAGAATTCTGGGACCAATGGAATAATTTCCACAATTGACACCATCAAAAGGTCCTAATCAATGCTTTGGGAACATAGTTCGGGGATCAAAACAGCCACAACCAACAATATGCAACCGAACACAAATTTAAACTAAAAAGAGACTTAGGACATCATCTTCTAATGTGAATTTACCTCAAACGAAGGTTCACTAACTACTCTTGACCATTCCACTCTGTAGCCTCGCTAAATCTAGAAATGTGGGACTTTGAATCACCCAAGTCATACTTAAAATGAAGGATATATCGCCACATGAACTTTGCTATCTATGTTGCCTTGTATCTAGTCTTTTAAATAAAGACCAGACAATTCTCTTCTTCAAGAATGTGGAGGGTCCCCCACAAACGTGGCCAAGAGAAAATCGGAGTCCCGCGATAACTGCAGAAGCTTATGAACACAGCCAGGGGACTATGAACGTGGCCAGGGCCCTGTAAACGTAGCCCCAAGGCTGTTTGGCCTCCACGAATGCAGCCTGGGGACAATGAATGTGAAGGCCATTTTTGTCCTGCACATATTAGCTAGTTTTTGGCTAGTTAAAAATCTCCGACATGGCGTTCAAAATTCATTTGGAACCTAGAGCACACAAATGAGCTATGCAAAACTCTCAAATTCAATATTTTGGACTCAACGAAGCAGTCAAAATTCCAATACGAGGTCGTCTAAGAAAAAAGTGAGTCCCACCCCAAAACATCATTTTAAGCCAAAATCTGCAAAGGGTTTGAAATTGGCCTGGAAACCTCAGGATCCAAATGAAGGGTAGTTCTAGACCAAACTCAACATTTCAGAGAAAACCACCCTTACAGATTCTCATCCGACCTTGTTTACTCATAATGTTAAATAAAGTCAAACTTAGGCCTTAACTTAAAATATAAAATACCTAATCACACAGACTCAAACTAAAAGTCTCGGGAATCGTGTTGATCATGCTACTAGCCTAAAATGACCCTTGTAGAGCTGATGGAATTATCAAAATTAGATTCTGAGGTCATCTTCCTGATCTTCAAATAAAAATTACCATTCATAGTTCAAAAGCTCCAAAACACTAAAACTTGCATAAAAAACAAATAAACGTCCAGGTGACTGAACTGTCAGTCCCAACAAGTTATAAATGACTTGGGGTCATTATGGGAACACTCTAAATACTGAGCAGAAGGCATAAGAACATAAATGACCTAGAGGGTCATTACAGATGTTCAACTTGTTTGTATTGGATCTGGATTTGTGGTACTTCTCTTTAGTAAATTTAGCTATTCTGTGTATCTGTCAAGCTTATTGTATTCCGTTCAGGTTTTTTTAAAACTTACGCACAAAAGTCTTTACCTTTCTTTCTCAGTCGGCACATGATGCCTACTGAGTGCCTTTGTTTAGGTACTAATGCTACATTATGCATCTGTGTCGTGATTTAGGTCCCAGTACCAACTACCAGCGGTGATCGTTCCTGCCAACTACAGATTTTGGATCGGAGGCGAGGTTGAGCACTTGACATTCTATATTTTCCTGTCTCCTTCTTTATATCGTATAGCAAGTCTTTTGTATGTTGATACAACTTTGCTTTTGGTCCACTTTTAGGACTTGTACTTTCTTGTTAGCACACCTCTATACTTGTGCTTCTAGGTTCTTGGAGGGATCTTTAGGTATATAGTTTTGGTTTGCTTATGCTCGTGCCATTCTACATGTTGTTTAAATTATTGTTTCTGCTTATTTCAACCCTTATACTCATTACTGGTCATTTTAGGTTACGGGCTTACCTACTAGTAGGTTATGGTAGGTGTCATCATGACTCGAGGAATTCAGTCGTGACACTTGGCATATTAACTACAAACTAAAATTAATTACTTTACAAATACTCGTCAACTAAATAACTATAGTTCAACGAATAGTTCAAGATTCCCCTTTAAAATCTACCGGAAGAGTCTAAATATTTCTAGTACTCAAAATGTCCTAACAGTTTGTTACATTTCATCACGTTAGAAATTCTCTATTCCACCATATTCATTTTAATATACATTAGGTGATCTACAAAATAGAACTTATCACCCGATTCTAATACATTTTGAATGATGTTATTTGTATCCATCTGTTTCTTCCTTTGTTTTCTTCCTTTCCCTTATTTTTTGTTACAGTACTATAAACAGTATTTAAGAGAATAGTTTTAAATATATATTTTCTAATGATCTTTTCATTATCTGATTATTATAATTACTGAAAATGCTAATATTGTTCCTTTGACGACATGATTTATTTGTAGTGACAACCAAGTAATGATCATATCTAAAAGTCAACGATTAAGGTAAAATACACATGACAATAAACATAGAAGCCAAAATGATGACATTTGACATTCCTTCAATTTTTGTATCTCCACCACCAGTACCATCATTACAGCCGTTATGATCTACATGGCTACTTTGTGTGAGTTCACGCTTTTTTGGGGAGAATTTATTGTATTTAGTGAATCTTCACTTATACTGAAAGGATATATATATATATAAAATTATGAATTCATTTATTGACTTACATTTGGAGAGAATATCAGATTTTGTATAAATTGAATTCAATGAAATGAATGCCACATCTATCCACATTATCATCAAAGTCTATTATTATATATTAAATTTTAAAGGAATTAATTTGGACAAAAACATGAGTAATGGTCTGATGAATTTTTATCTTCCTAACATAATACAAAAATGAGTTGTTCTTAATTTTTCATTTAATTGAGAATTTTCAAGAATCCTATAATATGTTAAAATTAAAGAACGATGAAAGAAAAATCTAAAAAAGAGATAAAGGATAAATATGAATGATGACCTTAGATATATGCCACCTCACCTCTTCTACATCTAGCATTATAATTATTATTTTAATGTCTAGTTATAAAAAAAATCTTTTCCACAACACAAAGACCATATTGTGAATGAAAGACAATATATGGTAGAGTTGATATAGTCCGGTACTCAATACCAGATTAAGGAAAAGAGTTTGAAGTCTAAAGGGCCATAATTTAAAGTAAAATTTTCAAATAGGCCACTGAAATTTCAAAAAATCTAAAATGGACATATGCTCTATATGCTTGTGATTTGCTCACGATAACTTGGTGTATGAACCATTTTTTTCCTTTCAAAATCATTCAACTTTGAACGACCCCATCCCCCCTCTATATATATATATATAAACAAATTTGAACGACAAATTAATAAAAGGACTCATTGGTAGTTGGATGATCCTTTTTTAATTAGTCGTTCAAATTTCAATGATAAGTTTTTAATATTATTGAGTTGTTATAAAATATTAATAATAAATAATAAGGGAAAAATGGGAAAAAAGGTCTAAAATATATCCAAACTTTGAAATTACTGTAACAATCCCAAATATTGGGAACTATTACTCCCATACACTATTTAATAGTGTATTTTAAAGATTTATAAGTGTCCAGCTGAAAAAGTTACTATTTATAATGATGCAATATTTATGATGTCCACGTGGGAACCTATATATCTTAAAATACACTACTAAATAGTTCGGGCGAGGGGGGGGGGGGTAATAGGTTCTGCCCAAAGTTTGGGATTGTTACATCAATTTCGATCAAAGTTAGGATATATTTCTAACCCTTTTCCCTAAATTATAAGGAGAGACATAGAAGGATTAACAAATTAATAGAGAGAGAGAGAGAGTAACACAATATGGAAAGGGAGAAAGTTATACCTTATCTTTTACTATGTATTGGTGTGTCTACATTGTTGGGCATTCCTCCTTAATAGTAAAAATACTTTGTTGGAGAGGTAGAGCTTCTACAGTGAAGTGGGATATGAAAATACATAAATATTTATAACACTCCCCCTTGGATGTCCATGTATAAATTAAAAGAAAACTATACAGAATGATTTGTAATACACATTATTTATTGTTGATGAGTGGCAAATTTGCACTCATTTAAGGTCAATTTATCTCATTAATTAGTCCTCAATGCCTAACTTTGTCCTCTTCTAATCAAATGTTGATGATTTGTAGCTATGACGGCAATTGGACAAGGAAAGGATTGATGTGTGAACAAATGGATAAAAATACAAAAAAAAAGTGCAAAGTGAACATTGTTGATCGCCTAACATGAAGGGCACATCGCCCTATGAGCATGACGTCGCCTAAGTTGACAGTGTATCAAATCATCCCTCATGGTTAGTCGGCGATGGAATACGAGAAACTGAGAGTGCTATCAATAAAGATGATTGTTAAAAGGGCGACACAAGGTGAAGTTTGCTGATTCGCGAAAGCGTACTCTAACAGGATCGCTTAGTGATACTCAAACACCTGAATCTTGGAGCATGAAAAGGGCGAACTAAAGGAAGAAAGGCGATTCGCCGAATGCATTGGGCTAACTATGCTAATATAGCCAAAAATGACATGAAACTACTTTTTGGGAAAAAAATTGAGAAACTATAAATAGCCTGAGGAGAGAGAAAAGGGTGTGAAACAATTGAGAGAACCACTCTGATTTTTCTACAGAGAGATATATTTTCTCTTGAGCAAAAACAATTTTAATTGTTGAATCTTAAGAATTATAAGCTTGAATTTGGAAAATTGAAGTGGCATTTGAAATGGGTCTACTATTAAACACTCAATTTTATGCTACTCATGACTACTTTCATGCAAGGTATAATTTATTTACATTTTGTAATGTGTGGCTAAAACCCAAACTCTTTGGTTGTTATTATGGGGTTGTGTGTTGATTTTATTTAGTGGGTTTGTTGAATTGCTCTGTTTATGATTGTTAATTACAAATTTTACTAATTTTTGGGTGATTAATTCATGAATTGAGGTGGCCAACATAATTCTAGCTCTGATCTCTGGTAGATGCTTGAAAGAGATTAATTGGAGTAGGTAATTAGTTCAATGCTAGCAAAATATTTTTGTTAATTACAAATTTGAATGACTAATTATATATATTTATATATTCTGGATAGATCGTCCAACTAACAATGATTCCTTTTTTTTATTAGTCATTCAAACTTTCAACGATGAGTTTTTAATATTATTGAGTTGTTATGAAATATTAATAATATATTATATGGAGAGAAATAGAAGAAGTAACAAAAGAACTGAGAAAGAGAGAGAGAGAGAGAGAGAGAGAGAGAGAATAACATGATATTCAAAGGGAGAAAGTAATACATTTTCTTTTACTATGTATTGGTATGTCGACATTGTTGGGGCATTGCCCCCTTTATAGGAGAAATACTTTCTTGGAGAAGTAGAGCTTCTACAGTGAAGTGGGCCATGGACATACATAAATATTTATAATACTCCCCCTTGGATGTTCATGTATAAATTAAAAGAAAAGTATAAAGAATTATTATTAATACACATTATTTACTGATGATGAGTGGTAAAGTTGCACTCATTTAAGGTCTATTAAGCTCAATAAGTAGTCCTCAATGCCTAACTTTGTCCTCTTCTAATCAAATGTTGATAATTTGCAACAATGAGGGCAATTGGACATGGCAAGGATTGATGTATGAAAATTGGACAAAAATACAAAAAGATGTTCAAAGTGAACATTATTGATTGCCTAACATGAAGGGTGCATCTCCCTATGAGCATGACGTCGCCTAAGTTGACAGTGTATCAAGTCATCCCTCAAGGTCACTCAATGATGGGATACGAGAAGGGAAATTCCCCCAAAGACAAAAGACGAAATGAGCAGATATCACCGAAACTGACAGTGCTGGAAGAGAAGATGACTGCTAAAAGGGTGACACAAGGTGAAGTTTGGTTATTCACTCAATTCACAAAAGCGTACTCTAACGGCATCGCTTAGTGAAACTCAAACATTTGAAGCTTGGAGCATGAAAAAGGCAAACCAAAAGAAGAAAGGCGATTCGCCGAATGCAATGGACGAACTTAGCTAATATCGCTGAAAATGACACATAACTATTTTTTGGATAAAATTTTGGGAAACTATAAATAGCCTAGAGGAAAGAGAAAAAGGGTGTGAAAAAATTTAGAGAAACACTCTGACTTTTATAGAGAGAAATAACTTTTATTCAGCAAAAATAATTTTAAATGTTGAATCTTTTAATTATAAACTTGAATTGGAAAATTGAAGTGGTATTTGAAGTGGGTCTGCTATTAAACACTCAGTTTCATGCTACTCATGGCTACCTTCATGAAAGGTATAATTTATTTACACTTTATAATGTGTGGCTAAAACCCCAAACTCTTTCTTTTTTTCGCTTTCTAGAAATATCATAAGAGAAGAGCTCTATTTATGGCTGTTAATTACAAATTTGACTTATTGTCGGGTGATTAATTCATGAATTAATGTGGACAACATAATTCTAGATCCGATCTTCGGTTGATGCTCGAAAGAGATTAATTGGAGTGGGTAATTAGTTTAATGCTAGTGATTTAGGTTTGATGTATATGACTTGCTTGAAAGAGAGATTAATTTGACTTGCTTGAAGGGTGCATCGCGGAATGGAACGGCGATCCCTATCTGGATCACCTAAATTTACTGTAGCTGGACGCAGGAAATGTGAAGAAAGAAGGCGAGAGGCTAGGACGATAGGCGAGTCGCCGAACAGGTTGGCGAAGCCCGACTTTCCTCGCCGAATGTCCCAAAAAGACGCACCTCAGATTAGTATAAATTAATTTGTGGAAGAGAGAGAAAGCATTCAGAAATTATGAGGAACAAAAGATAGAGAGCAAAAACATTGCTATTGTTTATTTCAAATACTTTTATCTAGGTTTTTCAATAGGGTGTTTTAATAGGGAAGATATTAGTCGCTTTTTGACTTTTGAATTTGATTTACCCAGCTATGGAAAACATGGCAGGTATCGAATTTCATCTTTTTACTATGATTGGCTAAACCCTAACCTTGGGGGTTTGATAATGTGACCATTTGTGGTGTTTAGCTTAATGGGTGTTATCAATTAGTGAATGTTGGTGTTAATTCAAAGTGGGTTTGAGTTATTAGTGTGGTTTAACTTCATTATTGCATTCTTAGTGTAATATAGTTTTGAGTTTTGTGCTTGCTCGAGAGAGAAGTATAGAGCTAAGGTAGTAATTCGGCATCCTTAGTTAGTGGGTCATGACGGCTTCATCTTGAGAGAGTGAAACTTGAGACTCAGCCTTTGTATCTATCTCGAAAGAGTAGATTTGATGAGAATGTGGGCTGCTCTTCCTATATATAGTGTTGAGGTTCGAGAGAACTTAGAAGAAATAAGGTAGTTGTTCGAGAGAAAAGTGCCTTACCCATACCCATGCTACCCATGACAAATTAACATTGTTGGTAATGATATACACCCGTTGAGTTGAATGTTGCAGTTGGTTAGCTAACCCCCCAAGTGTTATCTCTTTATTTGATTGTTTCTTGTTGTTTGTTGAAGTGGGTTAGTAACGATATCTTGGAGTTTGACTTCTAGATTTCTTAAGTGTGGTGTTTGCTCAGCTGCAAAGGTCACCGTTATACTTTCATATTTGAATTCGAAGGAAAGCTACTCTTTGTGGGATCGACCCCAACTCATTTAGTTAGGTTTATACTGATTTACGATCATTGACACTTAGAATTAGATGAAGTTTCCTTGAAACATCAATCAGGTCTACCAAGTGATACCTTGGCTAACCCGAAAAATGAACCTTGAAAGCGTATCCATGTCATACCACAGCGTTAAATAAGGCGCTTCTTGGGAGGCAACCCAAGATTTAATGCTTTTATTACTGTTGTTTGAATAACGAGTGTTGAATGTCCAGGTTGAAAAGTTGAAATTTTGGGAAAATGGCAACTAGCCGAGCCAAAAGTCCAGTCGGCGACCCGCCGAGTAGGTTCAGCGAGCCCGACTTGGACCGCCGTTTGAACCACCCAGCTTGCTGGGGATTCTTTAAAACTCAGTGAGCTAAAGGGAGACTCAGCTCATCACCGAGTGGGTCGGCGACGTAAGTCGTGGTCGCTGACCAGCGCGCGAACTGAAGAGTCTAAAAAGGGCCAACCGTTTTAAATTCAAAAATCTCTTCATTTTCATACTTTTCAACTTGCGAACTCTCTCAACCGCTATTTACTTTTGTTCTTACTTTTTGCTTGGGATCAATTGCTTGAGGTGGATTTTGGGATTACATTTCTTCCTAGATTTTCAAACTCTCGGCAATCTAAGGTTGGTGTCCAAACCCCACTCTATAAATTGGTTGGAATAAAATGCAAATTTTTGTTTTGTGGTGATTATCTGTGTGTAATGTTGCTTTGTTCATCATGTGATAGTTGTGTTTCCCGTTCTTGATTGAAATCGTAATTAATTGGCCTTAAATGGTAATTTCCCGTGTCATTGGTTGATAAAATTGTTGGGTTGTGTTGAAAAGGCTGTGGGTCTAGCGGGGTGATGTCTGAGTAACCCCGAATTGTGCTAATTGTCAAATTTTTCCCAATGATGGAGTGGTTGACGTCATTCTTAAGGGCAAAAGACGTCAATTGTCCAATTTTGGCCAAATCAGGGGAAGTCTGAGTACCCTGAGGGTATGGTCCTACGGGTCGTGATTGAACTGCATCTATGTGAGTTTAATTTTGTTTTCATTGACTGTGGGATTGATTTTGAAGTGCGGGGTACAAATCTGGCACGTTGGGCTATTCGGCGAGCTGGATCGAGCTCGCCGAGTAGTTCACCAGTTCGCTTAACGTCCCCTAGTTCTCCCTTTTAATTCTTTAAATTTTGAGTTTGAATTTTGTAATTTCGGCAATATGCCTATGCTCACCGAGTTCACTCGGTGACTTGCCGAAAGTACTTCTTGATCACCCTTCTTCGCCCCAATTCCTTAAAATTATTCTATAACTTTTGGTGAACTACTTCTAGTTGGCCAAATGGAGTCGGTGATCCACCGAATGGCCCTGGGCATCACCGACCTGTGCTAATTTTAGAAGATTTTTATGCTGGAACTTTTGGCGAGCCCGTCTTGGCTCACCAAAGTTGTTCGATAACTCGCCGACTGGTTCGGTGGGTCTTTCTGCAACGGCTATCATGTAACTTTTCTTAATTTCATTTAACATTTTACACATGGTTTTGCAGGTATGGCTAGACCCAAAGTAGCTGGTAGGAATCAACCGCCCCGAAAGTAGGCACGCGGTATTGTTAGAGATGAGGAGGCTACTACCTCACGGGCCCCAACTACGAAGATTCCTCCATGAGGGGGAAAGGGAAAGGGCAAGGGCCTAGTTTAGCCGACATCTCTGGCAGAGAGCTCTGATAATGAGGGGATCTACGCCACACACCTCCCCACATATGAAAGTGAGGGTGGTTCTGAGGATAGTTCTTCGGCATCCATCTCCGAGCAGGAAGATGATCAGCTGTTATAGGCTAGGAGAGTGGAGCTACGCTGCAAGTCTACACATGATCCTTCTAGGATCCTGGTGCCTCCGATGCCTACTCCTCCTCCTCCAGCTCCAGCACAGACAGTGGTCCAGGCACCACCAGTTCAGGGTCCTGGTCCCCGGTCACTCAATAGACTAAAGGCCGAGGGTTCGAGAACCATATTAGAAGATAATCGGTTGTCTACCGATGGTGTGGTAGACAGCTATCCGGAAGTGTGGAACACTCTAGAGTTTCATAAATTTGAGGTTTTCACTAAACCACGGGGCCCGTACATCCCTACTTGGGTCCGGGAGTTCTATTCGGCCTACGAAGAGTTGGTGCTGAAGGGGAAGAAGAAGGAAAGTGTCTTTAATCCGGTTGACTTTGTGGTAGTTCGAGGAAAGAAAGTGAAATGCTGATGCTCAGATATAAATGCAATACTGGGGTGTTCATTAGATTTCATGCTGAAGGGTTGCTTGGCACCCCTACTTTCCGATGCTACTGCAAGGTGGATTGAGGCTGGTGCACAGATCGAGAAGAAAGACCAGAATGTAGACGCTCGATACTGGTTCAGGTTCATTAGCAGCACTATCATGCTTTTGAAAAATGAGTCCATCCTCCGCCATCCGAAGGCTGCCTGTCTGGGTTCGATCATAGCTAGGTAGAGGTTAAATTTTAGGTTGCTCATTGAGCAAGAGATGGCCATGAGGGCCAAACAGAGCCAGACCTCACTTCCCTTCCATGTATTGATCAACGATCTATGTCGGCGGGCCTGTGTTCCGAGAGATGAGAAGAAAGATGTGGAGGTGATACCCACCTCTTCTACTGACATCCGAAGCATTGCGGCCGAGTATCTGAGAGATGAGGCCAATAGGAGAAGGGCTGCACTGACGGATACGTTCCCGGTAGTTGACATTGATATGTTGCCGACAGAGGCAATCATGCCCCCTCAGGCTAGTGGACCCACACGTACATCTGGCCCTATTTCTGATATGCCTAGTTCTTCTGCTACACCCCCTCCCGCTACTTCTGTTGCTGCTGCTGGCGCCTCCCTACCTCTATTACCCAAGCCATGCTTTAAAAGATGGGCCATCTGCTAAGTATGCCGATGTGCGTGCCTCTCGGGTTGAGGCGGTTGTGCCTGAGTTGATAGAGTGGGTGATTGCTGCTGCCTTGGCCCTGATCCGGGCTTAGATGAGGGAGTATAGAGAGCTGATTGAGGGCCACAAATTGGCATTGGATTCTATTTCTGTGAGGGTTGAGACTGTTGAACAGAGCTAGGGTGCTACAGAGACTGTCACGGCCTTGAAGGCCGATATTGTTGGGCTGCGCAAAGATATGGATGAGCTGATGTCCACTGACCTATTGATGCTGTTCGATACGGTGGAAATCCCCGAGGTCCCGAGCAAAGATATTCCAGCTAGTTCTGAAGTGCCTTCGGCTACTACCAGAGATGAGATTAGAGCTGATGATCCTGATGCTGAGTCTGAGGCAGATACGGATGATGAACAGATGGGTGTGAGAGATGAGGCTGTGTATGATGATTTGGCGGACCTGGAGGGTGCCATGATTGAGACAACTGTGCAGGCCTCTTTGAGAGATACTTCTATGGTGGGCTCTAGTGGAGCCAAGAATGTTGTGGATCCGAGCACTGATGCCTAGACAGAGGGAGTGACTCATATGAAGACATCACCCCAGGCCTAGCCTAGCAGGATGACTCTTTTGCCTCCCTTTCTGTTACTTTTTAGACTATTTTTGCTAATCATTGCATCTGAGGACAACTGTTATTTTGTTGGCGGGGTGAGGTATTTCCATACCTACCTCTATTGGGATATTTTGTGAATATTAGTTTGTTGTTAGTTTTGGTTTTGTGTATGATAGGATCTTATTTGTGTTTATATAAATATCTCAGTTAATGATCCATCTTGGTCCATTGTTTTTAATGTGTAAAGGGTTTTGACCAATATATTTTTTAAAAAAAATCCACCTAGTTTGTGTCTGATTGTGGTTGTTCTCTTGCAAATTTGTGTATCGATTGTGGTCAGTACCGATGACTTAAATAGTCTCTCAATTGAACAATATGAGTGTGCGGCTACGATGAGGCAAACTGAGTTACATAGGCCATATGTGACCTCTTAGCATCTCGTTGTGACTAGCCGGTTGTTGATTAAGTCTCTTGTGATGAACATTGCACCCTAGCTAGAAAGTGTAAAGTGATGTTTTATAATTGTGTCGAATGCCTTGTGTGGTGAGGTTGTCTTGAATATTGTGCTTGATGACACCTAGAATTTGCCCCGTTAGTCCAATTGATTGATTGAAGCAACCAATTGAAATGATCTTAGGCAAAAGTTTTAAAGAGCGAACCAAATTGATAGTATACCTTTTTGTGGCCACCTTGTGAGAAGTGTGAACCTTGCTTGGCACATTTTGAGCCTACCCTTTTCTTTGGAAGAAACTTGAACAACTTTGACCTTTTTATCCCATCACCCATAACTTTCATGAAGTATTGGATCGTTTGAATAGTCAACTTAGGCCAAAAGCCTAAGTTGGGGGTGTGGTGAAAAGGAGGAAAGTCAAGAAGTGTGAAAAATCCCCCTTTGATGGATTGTTTTGAAAAAAATAGAACCCCTCCATGTAAGAAAAAAGATAAAAAAGAAAAAGGGGAAAATGGAAAAAGGCTGAAAAAGAGAAAGTTTGTGAAATAAAGTGTGTGAAAGAAGCAAAAGAAATGGGGTATCCAATGAGTCATGCTTAGTTGAATAATGGGGTGGATTCTGTACATGTTTGAATGTGAAAGAGAAGGACAAAAAGTGATCTTCAGGCCATACTTCATGAAGGTAAAAATCACTAAACTAAAATGCCATACCTTTACACTCAGTCCCATTACATGCCTTAAAAAGACCTTCGTGATCTTGAGTGAGCTAAAAAGAATGTTGATTGAAAAATAAGGGCAAACCTATGGGTAGAGTCATGCATGTGTTCATCTTTGTGAGCGTGAGAGTTATATTTGATTCCAAAATCTCAATTTGTTGAGGAATTTTGTGTGAACGTGGAATCATCGTTGTTGTGAGGGCATTTGAATGCTTTTGTTGAGCTTGAACTTGCATTTGAAGCAAGCATTGTCATCTTGAGTCTAGTTGATAATGGTGAGTCACAATTTGATAATTTGAGTGCACAATTGAGCATTGTATGTGTAGTTTGAACCTCTTGTGTGCATTTGTGTTGAGTCTTGAGTAGCACTGTTTGAAGACATCCTTGTTGAACTAATTGATCATGAGTTTTACTTTAGGACAAGCAAAAGTTTAAGTTGGGGGTGTTGATGAATTTGAGATTTCGACTCATTAAGGGTTGTGTTTTCATATTTAAGTGTCCTCAATGCCTAATTTATTCTTCAAACTGATGTTAAAGTGTTGATTTACAGCAATGAAGGCTAAGGAGCAAGGCAAGGACATTACCAGGTAAAAAGGAGCGAAAAAGCTGAAGAAGTTGAAGGAAGGCAATTCTGGTGGTCGCCAAGACCACTCGGTGAACCGCCGAGTGGCTCTTTAGCTTGCCTAAAGTTCCAGCATGCCAACCCTGAGGAAGAACCTACTTGGTGAAGGAAATGGACAGTCGACGAACAACTGAACGGCTCGGCGACATCGACCTCGATCGCCTAAAGTCACAGAACCCTAAGCATTAAGAGTCAAGGCAAACCGGCGATGGACAAGAGCAAAGGGCGCATCGCCAACCTGGTTGGCGATGCATGAATTACCTCGCCGAACTGTCCTGAAGGGAAAAATTTGGGAAACTATAAATTGAAATTTAAAAGAAGAGTTACCAGTTCTGATTCCGAAAGTTTTTTTAGAGTTTTAGTTTTCTATGAGTTTATGAGTTTCCATTGTAGAGTTTGAAGTATTTGAGACTTGGTTTGAAGGAATTTAAATTGGATTTTTGAATTATTCGATTTTAAGCATTGTAGAGACTTGGAAACCATTACCTTGTTCATGGCTAACATAATTGGTAATCGTTTCTTCCTCTTTATGATATGTAGCTAAAACCCCAATTCTATGAATGTGATCATGTGATTATTGGCTTAATTAGCTTATGGGTATCATTTTTTACTGATTTAAATGCTTAATTGAAGTGGGTTTAATCGATAGTTGTGTATTAATCTATGAATTGTAGTTGCAAATGCAATTCTAACTTACTGTTCTGGGCTTGCTTGAGAAAGAGGTTTTAGAATCAAGGTTTTCGATTAATGATTGTAGTTATTGGGTTGATGTACGTTTAGCTCGAGAGAGTGAATCCTAAACTCAATTATACCTGGCTAGCTCGAGAGAGTAGATAAATTAAGGTTTTGGGCTATTTATATTGTTAAGCTTGTCGAGGTTCGAGAGAACTCACTTGAATCGTAATAGTTGTTAATTGTTTTAATTTTTAATTGACAAACCAATCCCCTCTATGTGAAATTCGTTGTCATCCTTTCTATTTATCGAAATGTTTTTGATAATTTTTATTCCTACAACCGATTGGATCACGTTTATAACTTCATAATTGAATTCAAACTTGTAATGCTCCATGTGGGTTCGACCCCAACTCTTCGTTGGGTTCATTAGCAACACTATCATGCCTTCACAGAATAAGTCCATCCTCCGCCATCTGAAGGTTGCCTGTTTGGGTTTGATCATAGCTAGGCAGAGGTTGAATATTGGGCTGCTCATTGAGCAAGAGATGGACATGACGGTCAAACAGAGCCAGACCTCACTGCCCTTCCCTGTATTGATCACCGATCTGTGTCAGCAGGCCCGTCTCTCGAGAGATAAGAAGACGGATGTGAAGGTGATACCCACCTCTTCTAGTGACATCCGACGTATTGAGGCCGAGTATCTGTGGGATGAGGCCGATAGGAGGAGGGCTGCACCGGCAGATATGTCTGAGGTAGTTGACATTTATATGTTGCCGACATAGTCAATCATGCCCTCACAGGACAGTGGGCCCACAGGTACATCTGGCCCTTCTGTTTTTGATATTCCTAGTTCTTCTGCTACACCCCCTCCCTCTACTTCTGTTGCTGCTGCTGCTGCTACCGCCTCCCGACCCCCTATCACCCAAGCCATGCTTTATGAGATGGGGCATCTGGCTCAGTCTACCGATGTGCGTGCCCTCCGGGTTGAGGCTGTTGTGCCTGGGCTGATAGAGCGGGCAATTACTGCTGCCTTGGCCCCGATCCAGGCTGAGATAAGGGAGTATAGAGAGCTGATTGAGGGCCTTAAGTTGGCATTAGTTTCCCTTGCTGTGAGGGTTGAGAATGTTGAGAAGAGACAGGGTGCTATGGAGACTATCACGGCCTTGAAGGTCGATATTGTTGGGCTGCTCAAAGATATGGATGAGCTGAAGTCCACTGACCTGTTGATGCTGTTCGATACGATGGAGATCCCCAAGGTCCCGAGCATAGATATTCCAGCTATTTCTGAGGTGCCTCCGGTTACTACCGGAGATGAGATTAGAGCTGATGATGTCAATGCTGAGTCCGAGGCAGAGACGTATGAGGAGAAGTTGGGTGTGAGAGATGAGGCTGTGTGTGATGATTTGGTGGACCTGGACGGTGCCATGATTGAGACAGCTGTGCAGGCCTCTTTAAGAGATACTTCTATGGTGGGCTCTAGTGGAGCCAAGGATGTTGTGGATTCGGGCACTGATGCCCAGATAGAGGGAGTGACTGATATGCAGACTTCACCCCAGGCCTAGCCTGGCAGGATGACTCTTTTGCCTCCCTTTCTGTTACTTTTTAGACTATTTTTGTTTCTCAATGCATTTGAGGACAACTGCTATTTTTGTTGGCGGGGTGAGGTATTTTCATACCTACCTATATTGGGCTGTTTTATTGAATATTTGTTTGTTGTTAGTTTTGGTTTTGTGTATGACTGGATCTTATTTGTGTTTATATATATATCTTAGTTGATGATCCATCTTGGTCCATTGTTTTTAATGTGTAAATGGTTTTGACCGATTTTTTTATAAAAATCCACCTCTTTTGTGTGTTATTGTGGTTGTTCTCTTACAAATTTGAGTGTCGGTTGTGGACAATACCGATGACTTGAATAGTGCTCTCAATTGAACGATATGAGTGTGCGGCTACGATGAGGCAAACTAAGTTACATAGGCCATATGTGAACTCTTAGCATCTCGTTGTGACTAGTCAGTTTTTGATTAAGTCTCTTTTGATGAACATTGAAAGCTAGCTAAAAAGTGTAAACTGATATTTGATAATTGTGTCGAATTCCTTGTGTGGTGAGGTTGCCTTTAATATTATGCTTGATGACACCTAGAATTTGCCCCGTTAGTCCGATTGATTGATTGAAACAAGCAATTGAAATGATCATAGGCAAAAGTTTTAAAGAGCGAACCAAATTGATAGCATACCTCTTTGTGGCCACCTTGTGAGAAGTGTGAACCTTTCTTGGCACCTTTTGAGCCTATCCTTTTCTTTGGAAGAAACTTGAACAACTTTGACCACTTTATCCCATCACCCATAACTTTCATGAAGTATTGGTTCGTTTCAATAGCCAACTTAGGCCAAAAGCCTAAGTTGGGGGTGTGGTGAAAAAGGAGGAAAGTCAAGAAGTGTGAAAGATCCTCCTTTAACGGATTGTTTTGAAAAATATAGAACCCCTCCATGTATAAAAAAGAGAACGAAAAGAAAGAAGTGAAAATGGAAAAAGGCTGAAAAAGAGAAAGTTTGTGAAATAATGTGCGTGAAAGAAGCAAAAGAAATGAGGTATCTAATGAGTCATGCTAAGTTGAATAATGGGGTGGATTGTGAACATGTTTGAATGTGAAAGAGAAGGAGAAAAAGTGATCTTCAGGCCATACTTCATGAAGGTAAAAGCCACTAAACCAAAATGCCATACCTTTACACTCAGCCCCATTACATGCCTTAAAAGACCTTCGTGATCTTGAGTGAGCTGAAAAGAATGTTGATTGGAAAATAAGGGCGAACCTATGGGTAGAGTCATGCATGTGTTCATCTTTGTGAGCGTGAGAGTTGTATTTGATTCTGAAATCTTAATTTGTAGAGGAATTTTGTGTGAATATGGAATAATCGTTGTTGTGAGGGAATTTGAATGCTTTTATTGAGCTTGAACTTGCATTTGAAGCAAGCATTGTGAGCTTGAGTCTACTTGATAATGGTGAGTCACAATTTGAAACTTTGAGTGCACAATTGAGCATTGTATGTGTAGTTTGAATCTCTTGTGTGCATTTCTTTTGAGTCTTGAGTAGCACTGTTTGTAGACATCCTTGTTGAACTAATTGATCTTGAGTTTTACTTAAGGACTAGCAAATGTTTAAGTTGGGGGTGTTTATGAGTCTGAGATTTCGACTTATTTAGGGCTGTGTTTTCATAGTTCAAGTGTCCCCAATGCCTAATTTATGTTTCAAATTGATGTTAAAGTGTTGATTTGCAGCAATTAAGGCTAAGGAGAAAGGCAAGGACATTACTAGGCAAAAAGGAGCAAAAAAGCTGCAGAAGTTGAAGGAAGGCAATTCTGGTGGTCACCAAGACCACTCGGCGAACTGTCGAGTGACTCTTTAGCTCGCCTAAAGTTACAGCATACCAACCCTTGGGAAGAACCTACTTGGCGAAGGAAATGGACAGTTGGTTAACCACCGAATGGCTCGGCGACATCGACCTTGATCGCCTAAAGTCACAGAAGCCTGAGGATTAAGAGTCAAGGCAAACCGGCGATGGACTGGAGCAAAGGCCGCATCGCCGACCTGGTTGGTGATGCATGAGTTACTTCGCCGAACGGTCATGAAGGAAAAAAATTGGGAAACTATAAATTTAAATTTAAAAGAAGAGTTACCAGTTCTGATTCCAAATGTTTTTTTAGTTTTTTGTTTCTCTGGGTTTTTGAGTTTTCATTGTAGACTATAAAGTTTTTAAGACTTGGTGTTGAGGAATTTCAATTGGGTTTTCGAATTAATTAGATTTGAAGCAATGTAGAGACTTTGAAACCATTACCCAGTTCATGGCTAACATAATTGGTAATCGTTTCTTCCTCTTTATGATGTGTAGCTAAAACCCCAATTCTATGAATGTGATTATTGGCTTAATTATCTTATGGGTATTATTATTTACTGATTTAAATGCTTAATTGAAGTGGGTTTAATCGATAGTTTTGTATTAATCTATGAATTGTAGTGGTAAATACAATTCTAACTTAGTGTTTTGGGCTTGCTTGAGAAAAAGGTTTTAGAACCAAGGTTTTTGATTAATGATTGTAGTTATTGGGTTGATGTGGGTTCAGCTCGAGAGACTGAATCCTAAACTCCATTCTACCTATCTAGCTCAAGAGAGTAGATAAATTAAGGTTTTGGGTTGTTTATATTGTTAAGCTTGTCGAGGTTTGACAGAACTCGCTTTAATCGTAATAGTTGAACGAGAGAAAGCTATTGCATCTATAGTCTAGCCTACCTACTGAGATTTAGCAATCGTTAGTAAATTTCAATTATCCATATAGCAAAATTAGCCTATAATCGATCACATCCCCGAGAATTCCTTTCTACTTGTTGATTCCCCTGTTTTGATAATTGTTTAGTTGATAATTGACAAACCAATCCCCTCCATCTGACATTCGTTGTCACCCTTTCGATTTATCTAAATGTTTTCGATAATTTTTATTCTTACAACCGATTAGATCACGTTTATAACTTCATAACTTAATTCGAACTTGTACCACTCCATGTGGGTTCGAACCCTACTCTTCGTTGGGTTTTATACTAGATTATGACCGCCTACACCTAGAATTGGATAAGGTGTAGTTGAGCGTTAATCAATCGAGAGAGATGATCTGGGAACTTTCATGATTCCATACACTATTTGTAAGTGTACTTTTGAAAAACTTTTGTGTGATCTTTGTGCAAGCATAAAATTAATGCCATTGATTGTATTTTAGCAACTTGGGCTTCAGAAATAGAAGCAAACAAAGATGAGACTTTTAATGGCCGATCACTCCATAAAGAAACCGATGGGTGTAGTCTACGATGTGCTAGGGAAGGTTGACAAATATGTGTCCCCCGCTGATTTTGTGGTGCTTGATTGTGAGATTTATGTCGATATGTCGATATGTCGGTTATTCTTGGTAGACCATTTTTGGCCACGGGTAAGGCGTTGGTTGATGTAGAAGGTGGTGAATTGAAATTCTGAGTCAAGGAGGAGGTAGTTAGCTTCAATATTTACAAATCCATGAAATACCCGAGTGACATGCATGTTGTGTCTCACTTGGACCAAATTGATGAAGCTGTAGCAAGTGTTGGTAGTGCACCCTATTGTAGGGAGCCTTCGGCTCAAGTGCTACTTAATTATGATCAAGATGAGGTTGACGAATATGATGAGATTGTGGCTGCTCTTGTAGGTGTGGGCTCACATAATGCTTTTTAAACTAAACTCGACCTTGACTTGTCTAGTCGAGAAGCACGACCGGCAAAACCATCCATTACTGAATCACCAAAAATGGAGTTGAAGGAGCTTCCACCTCATCTATAATATGTTTTCTTGGGGACAAACAACACACTTTTGGTGATTATTGTAAGTGACCTTAAACAATGGCAAGTGGAGTTGTTGATCATAGTGTTGAAGAGGAACATTAAAGCCTTGGGGTGGTCTATTGCCGATATTGTGGGTATTTTACCAGGTGTTTGCACTCACAAAATAAATTTGGCGGAAGATTGCAAACCCAATGTTGAGCATCAAAGAAGATTAAATCCTCCAATGCAAGAAAAGGTGAAGAAATACATAATTAAATGATTAGATGTGGGAGTCATTTTCCCAATTGCGGACAGCCAATTGGTGAGCCGAATGCAATGTGTTCAAAAAATAGTTGGTATAACGGTAGTTCCCAATGACAAGGTCGAGTTAGTTGCCACTAGACCCATCACCGGGTGGCGTGTGAGCATGGACTATAGTAAGCTAAATTCTTGGACCAAAAAATATCATTTCCCCATGCCCTTTATTGATCAAATGCTTGACAGGCTTTCCGAAAAAGGGTGGTATTGCTTTTTTCATGGGTACTATGGGTACAATCAAATCTTCATTGCACCGGAGGATCAAGAAAAACAACGTTTACATGCCTCTATGGTACTTTTGCATTCAAGTAAATGCCATTTAGGCTATGTAATGCTCCGGCCACTTTTTAACGTTGTATGCTATCGATCTTTGGAGATATGGTAGAAGACTCTATAGAGGTATTCATGGACGATTTCATGGTTGTGGGGGTTTCTTTTGAAGAATGTTTGAAGCATTTGGCGATGGTGTTGAAAAGGTGTGTGGATTCGAATTTGGTTCTTAACTGGGAGAAATGTCACTTTATGGTGAAAAAGGGAATTGTGCTTGGACACAAAATTTCTTGGGAAGGTATTGAACTCGATCAAGCTAAAATTCGAGTGATCCAAAAATTACCTCCCCCGATCTTGGTAAAAGGTATGAGGAGCTTTCTTGGTCAGGCCGGGTTTAATCGACTGTTCATTAAAGATTTCTCCAAAATTGCCATCCCATTGTGTCGACTCCTAGAACATAGAACACATTTTTCTTTGATGATTCTTGCATGATGGCGTTCAATACACTCAAGGAGAAACTTATCTCATCCCCAATAATCATTGCCCCCGATTATAACCTTCCTTTTGAAATATTGTGTGATGGTAGTGGTTTGGCTTTAGGAGCTGTTCTCGGTCAGCATAAAAACAAGTTCTTTCATCCTATCTATTATGGTAGCAAGACGCTGAATTATACTAAAAAGAATTACACTGTGACGGAACAAGAACTGTTGGTTGTGGTCTATGGGTTTGAGAAGTTTTACGCATACTTGTTGGGTACCAAATTTGTGGTTCACAAAGACCACGCAGCCTTAAGGAACCTAATGGCAAAGAAAGAGGCTAAGACGAGACTAATCTGATAGGTGTTTCTTCTTCAAGAGTTTGACTTCGAGGTGAAAGATAGAAAAGGGTGTGAGAACAAAGTAGTGGACCATCTTTCAAGCTTGGAGGCAGATGCTAGAATGGTTGAAGAAAAAGACATTGATGATGTTTCCCTATATGAATCAGTAATGGTAATTTCTACACCCTTTGTCCCTTGGTATGATGATTTCGCTAACTTTATTGTATGTGGGCTGTTACCTAATGATTTGAATAGCCATCAGAAGAGGAAATTCCTATTTGATGTGAAGAAATATATATTGGATGAACCTTTACTTTTTAGAGAGTGTGCTGACAATATTATTCGGTGTTGTGTGCCGAAAGTGGAAGTAAATGAGAATTTTGAAGCATGTCACGCTTCACCAACTGGTGGTCATCATAGGGGCATTCGTAGAGCCTCTAAAGTTTTACAGTGTGGCTACTATTTGCCTACCTTATTTAGGGATGCCGACACTTGATAACGCTCAACTACACTTCATCCGATTCTAAGTGTAGGCGGTCGTAATCAAGTATAAACCCAACTAAGAGTTGGGGTCGATCCGACAGGGAGTGATACGGTAGAGAATTCAATTACGAAGTGAAAGAAGTGTTCTAATGGTTTGTAGAAGTAGATATTTTCGAAACAATTAATGTAAATGGCAAGGGTTTGACAACTAGTGTCAATTGGGGGGATTAGAGGGATCAATTAACAACTACGAAAACACGAGAGTAATCAAGTAGAGAGGGATCCTTCAGGATGTGATCTATTGAAGACCAATTTCGCTATATGTGTGATTATCACTCACTAACAGTCGTTGAATCTTAGTGGGTAGGCTAGACTTTAGATGCAACAACCATTTCTCAATCAACTATTACAAATAAAGTGAGTTCTCTCGAACCTTGACAAGCATAACAAATATGAACAGCCGAAAACCTCAATTAATCTACTCTCTCGAGCTAGATTGGTAGGATTGAATTTAGACCCACTTTCTCAATTTAAGTCCACAATAATCCAATCACTACAATTATCAATTAATATTTTTATTATAAAATCTCTTTCTCAAGGAAGCTTAGAATTCTAGACTAGAACTGCATTTGCAACTAATGGAAACCTCCCAGAACTTGGAAGTCACGAGTATATACTTATCTAGTAAGAACAAATACAAGTCCCAAAAGAGGACCACAACAAGTGGTCTCAAAGGAAAAAAGACAAGCTAACATATGTATAGAAGGAGACATGCTATTCTAGGATGCCAAGTGCTCACCCTCGTCTTCGATATCCACAAGATGCAAAAGATGACACTAGCGATCACTGCTGATAGTTGATACTAGGACATGCATCACAAAAAAGAAGTAGAGTGCAGCATAAGTACAAAAACAAGGTACTCAGTAGGCATCATAGGTCGACTGAGCGAGAAAGCTAAAGGCAATCAGAAAAGATAGAATCTAGCCACAAACAAAGGTCAAATCGGGAAAGAAAGAAGGCACACGATTATAGTGACAGTAAATCAAAGTACAGCTATACTAAACCTAACTTCACCCCATAAGCCCAGAAAGTACACATCTGTACAAGTTCAAATAAAAACCCGAATGGACCCCATAAGCCCGACGAATACATAAAATAGCTAAGTTTATAAGAAAGAAGAGTAACCCATATCTGGATAAAAGATCCAGTCAACTCTCAACCGAGCTAGAAAGAGTGACAACCTATCTAGGCCACCCATCCAGATAGTCCACTCCCAAGGGCACACTTCCCAGCTAGCAAGAGTGACCCAGGGGCGTGTCGACTCTGAAGAGGATCTCAGATACCAAGGTCGCCCAGCCAGTATTTCCACTCCCAAGGGCATACCGCCTAGCTAGCAAGAGTGACTCAGGGGCATATCAACTTCGAAGAGCATCTTAAGTATGCTCCAACCTACCGTGGATCGATGTCCACTCCCACATGTATCAACAGAATGCTCTACACCAAGCACTACTCAATTTCCAAGCATCGTGATAGCACAACCTCCGATAACACCTCAGATTCTTAGAAATAAAGAGGGAGAGAGGGAGAGAGGGAGAGAGAGTATAGAAGGTCCACAAGCAAATATAACCCCTAAGCTAAGCCTCATCTATCAGACTCAAGTCTGTTATTCCAGCCTACAAGGACCTAATCTAATCAAATGACGTCAGATACATACCAAAGGTCACAAGGTACAGGGGTCTAAGGAAACACTAATCTATCCTAGACTAAGGCCGAAAATGCTAGAAAAATAAGCAAAACTCAAATAATTTCATACAGCATGCATGTCACACAACCAACCCTACTAGCATGGTGCTACCCTCGATACAATGGTAATCAACCCTAAATCATGGTTTCTAAGAATAAAAACAAAAGTAACTAGGTACCCGCCCCCAATTCACACTAATCATTAGGAATTTAAGCATTCATGCCCAACCTTAGCGATTTCGGGTGTCCCAAGAGTTGAGTGGATGGGTGCTAGTGATTATTACCCTAGCAAGGTTATCTCCTTCATTAGAGCTCATAGATTCGTTGATAGAGGATTTTTGTCCTACTTGGCTTTCATTCGAGATACTAGTGTTGAGTCACCTCCCATGGATTTTCTGCCCGTGGTTCGAAAGTTTAAAGATGTGTTTCCTACTGATCTTCCAGGCGTTCCTCCAGATAGGGATATTGACTTTGCCATTGACTTGGAGCCGGCCACCAAGCCCATCTATATTCCTTCTTATCGTATGGCTCCAACTAAGTTGACAGAATTGAAGGATTGACAGAATTAAAGGATCAATTACAAAATTTGTTGAGTAAGGGATTTATTAACCCTAGTGTTTCTCCATGGGGTGCTCCTGTGTTGTTTCTTAGGAAGAAGGATGGATCCATGAGGATGTGTATTGATTATGGACAGTTGAACACAGTGACAGTGAAGAACAAGTATCCTCTTCCTAATATTGATGATTTGTTTGATAAGCTTCAGGGTGCATGTCTATTTTCTAAGATTGATTTGAGATTCGGTTATCATCAGGTGAATATTAGGGCATCAGATATCCCTAAGACGGCTTTCAGGACTCATTATGGTCACTATGAGTTTCTGATAATGTCATTCATTTTTACTAACTCCCATGCAGCGTTCATGGAGTTGATGAATGGGGTGTTCCGACCTTATTTGAATGCCTTTGTGATAGTGTTCATTGACGACATCTTGGTCTAGTCCAATACTGAGAAGGATCACGATTGGCATTTGAGGATTGTACTCCAGAGATTGAGGGAAGATAAATTTTATGCCAAGTTCTCAAAGTGTGAGTTTTGGCTCGATTCTATGAAACTTTTGGAACACGTGGTGTCCAAAGAGGGTATTCGGGTTGATCCAGCCAAGATTGAGGCAGTGAGGGGTTGGACCAGACCTACATCGGTTACTGATATCCAGAGTTTTGTGGGACTTACGAGCTATTACCAATGATTTGTTCAGAGCTTCTCTACTATTGCATATCTCTTGACTAGATTGACTTGTTAAAGTGTGAGTTTTCAGTGGTCTAATGAGTGTGAGGAGAGCTTTTAAAATCTAAAGACCTTGTTGACGTTGGCTCCTGTTTTGAGTTTACCCGAGGAGGGTGTGGACTTTACTATTTATTGTGATGCTTCTAGAGTTAGGTTAGGTGGTGTTATGATGCAGAAGGCTAAGGTGATTGCCTATGCTTCCAAGCAGTTGAAGGACTATGTGAGAAACTACCCTACCCATGATTTAGTGTTGGTAGCTAAAGTATTTGTGCTTAAGCTATGGCGACATTATTTGTGGCTTCATTCTGAGGTCTTCACGGACTATCAGAGTCTTCAGTATATCTTCAATCAGAGATATCTGAACTTGAGGCAGCACATGGATTGAGCTACTGAAAGATTATGACATTACCATCTGGTATAATTCGGGGAAGGCCAATGTGGTGGCTGATTCTTTGAGTAGGAAGACTTCTTCCATGGGAAATCTTGTCGTTATTAGTGTGGGGGAGAGACCATTAGCTAAAGATGTTTAGAGGTCAGTCAACAGTCTCATCCACTTGCAAATCTCTAAGGAGATAGGTAGTTTGATTGCTTTTATTGTGGCTCGTTATTCCTTAGTTGAGCATATTTGTGAGCATCAATTTGATGATGAGAAACTATGTCTCATTCGAGACAAGGTGATGAGAGGGCAAGCCAAGGAGGTTGTCCTTGATTCTGATGGTATCTTATGGATTGGAGGTAGGATTTGTGTGCCCAAGATGGGCGAGTTGCTTAGACTAATTCTTGATGAGGCCCATTGTTCTCGATATTCCATCCATCCAGGTGCGGCGAAGATGTATCATGACATAAGCCAGCACTATTGGTGGTGTGGTATGAAGAGGGATATTGTAGATTTTGTTTCAAGGATTTTGACTTATCAACAGGTCAAGTGTGAGCACCAGCGGCCTAGAGGTAAATCTCAGAGGATGTCTATTCCTACTTGGAAGTGGGATCGAATCACTATGGACTTGTTATGGGACTACCTACCACCGTGGGTGGTTGTGACTCCATTTGGGTGGTTGTTCATAGGTTACCAAGTCTGCCAATTTCATCCCAGTTTGGCTGAAGTATACGGTGGAGAAGTTAGCCGAGCTATATATCACTCAGATTGTGCGATTGCATAGAGTCCCAACTTCTATTGTGTCTGATCGAAGTTCATTGTTCACTTCCTATTTCTAGAAGGCATTGCAGCATGGTTTGGGTACTCGGTAAGATATGAGTAAAGCCTTCCATCCTCAGACAGATGGTCATTCTGAGCAGACGATTCAGGTGTTGGAGGACATGCTTCAAACTTGTGTGATTGATTTGGGTGCTAGATGGGATCACCATTTTCCCTTAGCAGAGTTTGCCTATAACAACAATTATCATTACAACATTCAGATGGCCCCTTTTGAGGCGTTGTATGGTATGCGGTGTAGATCTCCGATCGGATGGTTTGATTCATCTGAGATGGATTCATTTGATACAGACTTAGATGTTGTGTAATAGGTTCATATGATCTAAGGTAGACTGTTGACAGCCCAGAGTCGACAAAAGAGTTATTCAGATCGAAGAGTTCAAGCCCTAATGTTCATGGAGGGTGATCATGTTTGGCTCGAGTATCACCCATGAAGGGTGAGATGTGGTTCAGAAGATTATGAAACTAAAGTATGGCCTTTCATCCGCTTGGTGTGATCCTGTGATTTTTGTCTAATGTTTTGTCTAGTGTTGAGAAGGGTACCAATTAAAGTATATCTAGAATAACCTTAATTTTATTGCCTTTTTTGTAATGGTATTTCATTTACTTGCATGTGCAACTCTACAATAGCATTACTATTTTTCTTTTAACTTTCATGTCGACAAGAAGAATTAGACATAACCTTTAGTATTTCAAAAACGAGTAAATTTTCTCCGTGTGATATCTTTTGTCAATTAATAGTTTTCCAACAAGAAAAAATAAAAAAATAAACATTTGCATCTTTGGGACTCTTGCTTTGAGTTGGTTTATTTTTCTTGTGAGATCTTTAAACTTTCAAATGATTTATTGAGGAAAAATTGGTGAAATGTAATGACCCGGTCGGTCATTTTTGGTTTTTCTATGGAAATTACCATTTTTCCCTCCCGATATTGACCCCCGTCATTTTTGATTGAGTTTGAAAAGTTAGTTTTGAACTTTTAGTTAAAGTTTGAGATTTTTGGTATGTTTTTGAGTTTGAAAGACTAAGTTGTTAAGAAAATTATTTTTGTGTCTTTTGGAGTTTTGAGCATTAGAATGGGATTTCGTCAGTCCCGAAATGTGAAATCTAATCCGTGAGAGATTTCAGTTTCAGTTTTCGAGTCTTTTTGAGGATTTGAGGTCCTAAGTTGTGAAATTGTTGAATTATAGCCTTTGGGTTGACTTTGGTCAAAATTTGGGTTCAGATGCTCAAATGTGGATTCCAAGAGTATCGTTTGATTCAGGAGATTATTTTAGGCCTAGGTGAGGTCTTGGTTGATTTTTGAGAGGTCCAGAGTTTGTCTTAGCCTTTTTTGGCATTGAGTTAGTTTCTTGAGGTTTCACGAATGTCGCGTCAAGCAGACCTCAGATTCATGTTTTAACGATTCCATTGAATCTGGAACATCTAGTATAATCGATTTGCATATGTAGTTTGTTTTTGCAGGGTTCTGAACGAATCCCGAGGGTCCTTTCAATGATTTTAAGTTTGCTAGTTTTTATGTGTTCTGGTTCAACCCTCCACGTTTGTGAAGCTTATGGCGCGTTTATGGATTTTCAACCGTATTCCAGGAGGTCAAAGTGTTGACCTCCACGTTTACAGGGGACCTGCCGCATTCGTGGAAGTCCAGTCACTTAAAACCCGCGATCGCGAGTAGGGGTCCGTGTTCCCAGAGGACCCTGGCAGTGTTAAACCCAAATTTTGGGGTTTCTTCCCCATTTTCATTTTTGGAGCTTTGAGAATTCGGTAGAGATGATTTCAAGTGGGTTTTTCAAGATAAAATTATTGGGTAACATTTCTTAACTCTAAATCTTCGATTACCCATTATTATTATTATTGAAATTATGAGTTTAAAATAAGATTTTGGGTTGATAAAAGGGGGAGTTATTCATGAACTTGAGTTTTGAAGTGAAAAAGATTTATGAACTGATTTTCAAGTCCATTTTCGAAATGATTTTCCCTAATGAGTTCCTAAAGCCTTGAGTAACATTTTCAAGTATTGTTTTTCCTCATTCAAACCTTATTTTTTGAATTGGGTTTGAGTTGATTCACCCACTTTTCAAGAGAATTGGTGTGAGTATTGTTATTTCTAGGAATTTATTGTGAATACTTTCTTGTTTATACATTGTGTGGCTTAGTAAGTGATTCAGAAAGGGAAGACTCTATTATTGGATTGATTTTTGATTGATTTAAGGCAAATGTCTTCCTAATACTTGTATTTTATTTGAATTCGTATGCTTCCTTCATTGCTTGTGTGTTGGGAGTAATAGAGATGAGGTGAAGGGTTAAATTGTCCAGATGTTACATCTAAATGAATATAAACAGATTGAAATGAGAAAGGATATGTGTTGAACATGATGATGTGAATTGCCTTCATGTAACCCTTATTGACTGATTGATTGATGAAATGCTTGAAAGCATGAATGTGGACTTGAATTGTGCAAATTGTTGTCCCTTCTATGTGGTGTGATATTTCTTGTGTGCTTTGATCATTGAACACCACGATGATACATACAATGATTGTGATGCCGAGGTCTTTGTGATGAGTCAGGAATTTCAACTCATTTAGGGCTTATTATTCAATGAGTTAGTGTCCTCGATGTCTATTGTATGCTCATAACTGATGTTAATATGTTGATATGCAGCAATGAAGTCTTAAGAGTGAGGCAAGGACATTACGATGTAAAAAAAGAGCGAAAAAGTTGGAAAAGCTGAATAAAAGAGAAGCTCGAGCTCGCAAAAGCCACTCGACGACTCACCGAGTGAGCCTCCAGCTCTCCTAAAGTTCCAGCGAAGTTGCCCATGTATCAAATCAACTTGGTGAGCAAACAGGTGATTCGGCGACGCGCCGAATTTGTCAGCGACAACGATCAAGCTCGCCAAAAGTTTCGAAATAATTTGATTGAGGAGCCAAGCCAAAAGCGAGAAGAAGAACAACTCGACGCATCACCGAACGGGTTGAAAATCCTGACTAACTTCCCCGAGTTGACTCCATGTTGAGTTTTTGGAATGTATAAATTCAATTTTTGAAAGAAGAAAAGGAGTTCCCACACTGTCTATTCCTCTTTTTTTAGAGTGTTTACAGTTTTTACATTGTTTAACATTCTTGGAGATTTTTGGGATTTCAATTTGGGAGATTGTAAGATTTTATCTTCGATTTTAACATTTGGGTATTGCAGATCATTAACAATTCAGATAGAAAACTTTGTTGGTAACGATTTCTTGCTTTCCACTATGCTTATCTAAAACCCCTTACCTTAGGGGTGTGATCATGTAGTTGAATGCATTAATTAGCTAAATGGGTGTAATTAATTACTAATTTTAATATTGTTTTGAAGTGGGTTCAATTAATTGTTCATGTTTTAATTGATGAAGTGAAGTTGCAAATTCAGTTCTAGCTTAGCTCTCTATGCTTGCTTGAGAAAGAGGTAATAGAGTAGAATGATTGATTGATAGTGGTATTGAATGCCTCTTTAAAATCTAGCTTGAGAAAGTGGGTTTGATTGCGTCTTTGCAAACCCAACATGAAAAAGTGGGCTAATTAAGGAATTGGGTTGTTTAGTAATGATAAGCTTGTCGAGGTTCGAGAGAACTCGCTTGAAACATAATAGTTGATCGAGAGATGGTTATTGTATTCAAAACCTAGCCTACCCATTGAGATTTAAGCAATTAGTAATTACCCATTACGCGAAATTAGCATTTGACTGATCACATTCCTAAGGCCTGATCTTTAACTGTCTACTTCCCGTGTTAAGTATTCTTTGTCATAAATTGATTACTAACCCCCCCCCCCCATTTTATATTAATCGTTGAAACTTTGTTATTTGTTTTCTTGTTACAAAATCTTTACTCCTTCAAACGATTAGGACACATCTTTACTTCTTAATTAAATTCTTTACCGTGTCACTCCTTGTGGGATCGACCCCAACTCTTAGTTGAGTTTATACTTTTTAGCGACCTCCTACACTTAGAATTGGATGAAAGTGCAGTTGAGCGTTATAAAAAATGGCGCCACTGCCAGGGAATGGTGTTTAGAACTCTTTTATTGAAGTATTTTCGTGAACTAATTTTACTGTAGTAGAATTATCTTATTTTTTGTTCTTGTTGGCTGCTCTAACCAGGTGAAGAAATGAGTGTATATGGGAGCAATGCCAGTCAACTTAGGAACAATGATGACATCGGTAACTTACATAATGTCAATGAATATCAGCTAGGAAGTGTGGGTGCTATTCGATTGCCTCCAACTGTAGGCAATGCGGTGTTTCATATGACCAGCACTATGTTGCAGCTGTTGCAAATAAAAGATCTCTTTGGAAGGCTTTCTCATGAGGACCCTCATGACCACATCAAAAATTTCATGGATGTGTGTGGACTGTTTTCCTTCATGAACATCACCCAAGAGTCAGTCCGACTCTGTTTGTTTCCCTTTTCTCTAATGGGGGAAGCAACAAAGTGGTTGACCGAACTACCAAGGGAATTGATCACTTCTTGGGAGGATTTCACAGAGGTGTTTTATGAAAGGTTTTTCCCTCCTTCGAAGATGGTTAAGTTGAGGAAAAACATTCAGAATTTCAAACGGATTGATGGTGAGCCCATCCATGAAACATAGTTGAGGTTTCAATAGTTGGTTCTCCAATGTCGACTGATGGGTTTCCAAACAATGTGTTATTGTAATATTTTTATCGGAGTCTCCACACGGACAACAAAGGTGTCGCTGACCAACTCATTTGGGGTAGAATCATGAGACAACCATTTGACAGAGCATCGGCCCTACTTGATGAGATGATGAAAATTAATCGTGCATGGTACACTAGAGAAGATCATGTGTCTCCCTTGAATCTTGGGCTAACAAAGGAACAAATGAAAAAGAATCAAGAACGAGATGAAAACATGGCCAAGATGATAACCCAAATGCACCTATTGATGAAGCATGTCATGGGAGGAGGTTCAAAGGCTTTGAATGCGGTTGGTACTAATAGTGGTGTAAACCCTGATAACGCGCAATTTGAGGCCATGTACAATGAAGAATTGCATTTCTTGTCAAACCAAGCGGGGGGTTCTCATCCGAGCTATCCAAGGTCGGGTGGAAATCAAGGTTGGAATAGAGATCGTGATGATGGTTGGAGAGATCGAGAATGCGAATGGCATGACCGTGGTGCAAATTGGAGAGATAGAGATGGTGACAAAGATCGCTATGTTCCTCCTCATAAACGTCAAAATCCTAAGGAACCAAAGGCTGATCCTGAAAGTTTCCGGACTGAGGATATGCTTGCTCGTATCTTGAATAAGGTGGAAGGATCTGACAAGGTTCTCCAGGAGATGAAAGATGATGTCGCTTGTCTAAACCAAAGGGTCACGTCCCACTTGGTGTCCATTAAACAGCTTGAAATGCAGATGGGTCACATCTCGGTTCATTTAAATCCAAAACCAAAAGGGGGTCTTCCAAGTGATACTTTGGTAAACCCAAAAATTGAGGCATGATCACATGGCCACGTCGTGCCACGATGTTAAATAAGGTGCTTCTTGGGAGGCAACCTAAGTTTTACTTTTTGTCATTTGAATAATGTTTGTTGGATGTGCAGGTTGAGATTCAAATTTTTGGAGAGAAAGGCAATTTGCTGAGCTAAAGTCAACTCGGTGAACTACAGAGTAGTTCGGTCACCCTGACATTGATCGCCCTTTAGACCAACTTAATGGCTAAAGTTCTGTAAACTTCGGCGAGCTAAAATACACTCGGTGCATCACCGAGTGGATCGGCGGCATTAATGACCTTCGTCGATGGAGGCGCGAACTGAAGGGTCAAGGGTCATTCAACCGTTTTAAATTCAAATCTTCTCCTTATTTTGAACTTTTCAACTCTTGTACTCTTACAATCAAATTTTATATTATAGTTTTTACTTAGATCTTTGTGGGTGTCCTCGTGTGGTTGAAATTTGATGCATTCCTCATCCTTGTATGTCTTTCCGTAGTGTCCTTTATCTTCAATTGAGGTCGGTTCTCTGAATTGGTTTTAAATTCATGAATACTTACTGAGCATGCTTATGAGTATTAATGGATCTATCGTGTGCCTTAATTATTTGCCTAATTGCTTGTTGAAGTGTTAGTTGAAGTCAATATTGCCCGATTAATTGTTTAGCCTAAATTAGTTTGAATTTCGTGTTAAATTTGCATGAAATGTGGGTGTTGCATGTTGAGGTATGTGTGGGTGAAGTATGAGTAACCCGATAGCAGCCAAACTACTTGACTTTGCCCAATGATGGATTGGGCTACGCCGTTCTTAAGGGCAAGATTGTTGTTTGGTTAAATTTGAATTGATTGGGTGAAGTCTGAGTAACCTGGCTTAAATTTGCATAATAGGTAGGCTTGAATTGTGTAGACTTGTGCTTGAATTGGATTATAGTAGGTTGTTGGCTGAAAACTGAAAATTAGGGTGGGAATTTGACATGTCAGGCCATTTGGCGAGCTGAGTTGAGTTCGCCGAGTGACTCGGTGGTTCGCCGAATGATCCCCCAATCGCCAACTTGACTTGAATTGTTGGTGGTTTTGTTCTGTAATTTTCAACAATGTGTTTTTAGTCGCCGAGTTGACTCGGCGACTCGCCGAATTACTATGGCTTTGCCTTTCTAAAGCCTATTTTTGCTAAATTGTTCTGTTACTTTCGGTGAGATCCCTTTGCATCACCGATTAGATTCGGTGATTCGCCGACTGACATTTGGTCTCGCTCGTTTGTGCTTAATGTTTGCTGAAATTTATTGTAACTTTCGGCGAGCCCCCTATGGCTCGCCGAATAATCTCGGCAACTACCTGAAGTGGTTTGGTGAGTTTTTCTGCAGTTTTTTTTGAGATTGTTGTTTCACTAACCCTCTGCAACTACATTCATTTTTGTTTGCACATTTTGATAGCTATGGCCAGACCAAAGGTTCCAAGAGAGGGTCCACCACCCCAGAAGAAGGCGAAATGGGTAGTTACTGTAGCGGAGGTTACACCTCCTCGATCCACATTTCCTAAAAACCCTCAAGCAAGTGGTCAAGGAAAGGGTAAGAAGTCAGTGGTCTCTAGTCCCAGTTAAAGTAGTTCCAGTTCAGACAGCATGGGCATAAACTCTACCCATCTGACCACCTCTGATTCGAAGAATGAGGAAGTTGCGGGGTCTAGGACACCAATTCATACATCACCGCCAGACAGAGAACCACTCAAGAAGAGGCGATCAGAACTATTCTCTAAAGCAGTTCATGATCCGTTGGCTCAACTACCAGCACCTACATTACCTCCGACACTGTCAGCACCTCCAGTCTCTCAGGCACCACAAGTGACTCCTGCCCAAGTTCCTCCTCCACGTTTTATGAACCGACTAAAGGCCGACAGTTTACGAACTATTCTAGAGGAGAAGAGGTTGTCCACAGACGGTGTGGTGTAGAGATATCCGGTGGTGTGAGAGACGCTCCACTTCCACAAGTTTCAGCAGTTTACTCAGCCCCGGGGACCATATGTTCCTTCGTGGGTCCGAGAATTCTATTAAGGGTACATGAAGCTGATCTCGAACGGTAAGAAGAAGGTTGGAGTAATGGCACCAGTGGATTATGTTAAGGTATGGGACAAGCAGGAGAAGTGCAAAGAAACTGATATTAATGATTTGTTGGGCTACATAACGCGTACTATCCATATGCTGACAGACAGAGTCAAGATAAAGACTCTGGATGATTTGAAGGGGTGGTTGGCCCCGTTGTTGAGTGACATCACACCTCCCTGGCTAGATGTCACGACCCAGGGGTACCCGCTAGATGTAACAAGGTGTATAAAACCCCGAGAGGCCTCATACAAGTCAACTTAGCATATCATAACATAAGATAATAGAAAAGGTGCGGAAATTTAAAACATTTCAATACAATCAAATTATTTTATACAACGAGCAGAAGTCTAATACCATAGTCTCAAACCATCTAAACAACATGAGTAAAGTCTTGGGACACATCCCATACAATACTCCAAGACATAAAAGAAAGACATAAAAGAAAGCGGTGATCACATCCTCAAACACAATGAGGACTCACCATATTTTCACTTCCTTGATCAACAATGAAGCTAGCCACGAGTGTGAGAATCTAGATCGCCGGACCCTACATTTGATAAGAATGTAGGCAAAGTATGCGTTAGTACAAAAATGTACTAAATATGATAGCTAGCATAAACAACATAAACATCATGGTTAGTCAATATAAACCATAAGCATAACAATGCACATATATCATCATCATAATAAATAAAGGAATAGTTATCAAGCAACCTTACTCATCCTTAGTCAAGACTTGAGTCATCACCTCTTAGTGAACTTACCTCATGGAAGGCATCTCAAGAAACAATCCAAGCTATTCATTATTTACATCATAGTTCTCATAATTCATACCTACTTTTAAAGACAATGGGGATTCGCCTCTTTGCCTAGCATATAAAGGCGAATGGGTAATTGCCTCTTGCCTTACTTACTTTTAGATTACGGGTACTCGCCTCCACAATCTCATCATATGATGTAGGTACTCGCACCATTTCATAGGGATCATGGGTACTCGCCTCCATGTCCATTCATCATAGTAAGAACGTGGGGACTCACCTCTTGTTCAATTCTAAGGAATAGGGGAATCGGCTCATATCCTTTCATAGGGAGGTCAAGGGTAATCGCCTCAAGCCTCATCAATTACATAGTCTTTTAGTCTAGATTCATTTTAGGTGAGCAATCCTTTCAACCTAGAATCATTCATGTGAGAAAACCTTTCACATTCATACAATCATGCTTAGCAATTCATTGTGGGAAGTATCACTTCCATACTTCAACATCAACAATCAACAATTCATAGTCTAGGCTTTACTCTCAGAGCACTACATCTCATGATCATCATCTAAGCTTCATTTTAAAGTAATTCTAATCATAATTCATCAATACTACAAGGACAAGCCTAAACCCATAAAGTTTCCCTTCATGGCATTAACCCAACTATATCAATTCTAGGTTAGAATCATGGAATAGGCATGGATACATGTAATTTCACTCGAATAACATGTAATTATACAAATTCTATCATGAACAATCACAATCCACTCAATTGAATCAATAATCATCATAACCCACGACATTGGAAGAAACCCTAGCTAGACTTCAGGAATTCTTCATCAAATTGGGGGAATTCTAGGGGACTCCATGGATGGAAGATGTCCATGGATGAAAAGCTAACATACCTTGGTTACAATCCCCTCACAAGCTTGGAGATTGGGAGACTTGTTCTTGACCTAGCTCCAATTTCTTCTTCTTCTTCTTTTTCCAACTTCTAGAGAGAGAATTTTTTAGAGGAGTTTTGGGTTTTATTTTGGGATTTGAGAGAATGAGTTAAGATGGGGGATATTGGGGGTTAAAAATACTTATATAAGTAGTCTAGGCTTAGTCAAAACGACACCACTTAGTTCTAATTAAATCTGGAAAAGACCCTTAAGTCCTCAACTTAACCATCCCACAGGCCCCACCCACGAGACCATGCTGACGGACCGTGGATGGACCTACGGTCCGTCTTGGTGAACTGTGGGTCGGTGGTCTGGGAATTGGTTTTCTGGACTTGACCTACGTACCCCTAGCCACGAGCTGTGGACCCATCCACGGGGTGTGGGTCCTGGCGTGGTTCACTGCCTTGGGCAGACTTCCATGGTGCCTCATCCACGAGGCTCACCTACTGGGCATGGGTCCAACCACGGGGCATGGTTGGCCCTCGTGGATGACACCAGTAAACTCTAAAAATCCGCTAAGCTTTCCTCTTTAGGCTACGGGGTGTTACAATATCTCCCCCTTGGGAACATTCGTCCTCGAATGAGATTCTAAGCACGTTTCTAAACGGAAAGACTCAAGACTAGCAGCCCATCATGTAGGCAACTCATCAAAATACACACAACTAAGGAGGAAACATCAACTCCAAACTAAACATACTCAATGCACCATGAGGAAATAAGAACTACATCTAACAACCCAATATGCATGAAATTTTCAGATTTCTTACACTTAAGGAGGAACTATTATCGCCAAACTCCAAAGCATGCTCAACACAATCTCATGGAGCCTATATGCAATCAATACTCAAAGCACAGACTCAGGGGAGAAATCTCCACTCCGAATCAAGGCATGTTCAACAACTCATATCATGAAGTCTATAGGCAACTCATACTCAATGCACAACAACATGAGGAAAATAATTCATATAAGTCATTTCTTTCACAACTTAAGCAATTCAGGAACATGCATAATCATAAGGAAATCATGGAAACACATAAAACACACATGACTTCAAATCATAAAAACAACCAAGAGAAAATTCATTACCTCAAGCTAGAATAGTAGTAGAAGGAAAAAGATGAGGATATTGGGACTTCATATCGGCCTCGGCCTCCCAAGTAGCACCTTCAACTAGTTGATTCCTCCACAAAACCTTCACGGAAGCTATCTCCTTGTTTCTCAATTTCTTAACTTGCCGGTCCAAAATCTCAACCGAAACTTCCTCATATGAAAGGCTCTCATCAACTCCCAACCCTTCTAGGGAAACTATGGATGTCGGATCTCCAACACACTTCTTAAGCATAAAGACAAGGAAAATGGGATGCACGGTTGCCAACTCATTTGGCAAGTCTAATTCATAAGCAACCTTACCAACACGTCTCATGATTTGATATGGGCCTACAAAATGGGGACTAAGCTTCCCTTTCTTCCAAAATCTCATTACACCCTTCATGGGTGAGATTTTCAAGTAAACCCAATCATGCACATCAAATTCAAGATCCCTCCTTCTAATATCAGCATAAGACTTTTGTCGACTTTGGAAGGTTCTCAACCTCTCTCTAATGAGTCGAACTTTCTCAATAGCCTCATGAACTAGCTCGGGCCCGACTAAGGCAACTTCACCCACTTCAAACCACCCAATAGGGGATCTACACCTCCTACCATAAAGAGCTTCAAAGGGGGCCATACCAATACGAGAATGGAAGCTATTATTATAAGCGAACTCTACCAATAGCAAGTGATCATCCAAACTTCCCTTGAAATCGATGACACATGCCCTCAACATATCTTCTAAAGTTTGGATTGTTCGCTCCGCTTGCCCATCGATTTGTGGGTGAAAAGCAGTGCTGAGCTTAACCTTAGTGCCAAGGCCCTTTTGGAACAACTTCCAAAACTAAGAAGTAAACTGAGTACCCCCATCGGAGATAATGGACAATGGCACACCATGCAATCTCACCATCTCCCAACTTGGCATAGTCCTCCGCCAAATAGGAAACCTTGACGGGAAGGAAATGAGCCGATTTTTTCATTCGGTCTACTATGACCCAAATCGAATCATATTGGTGCCGGGTACGTGGCAACCCCACTATAAAGTCCATATTCACATCCTCCCATTTCCAAGTAGGAATGCCAATATCTTGGGACAAATCTCCCGGTTTCTGATGCTCAACCTTAACTTGTTGGTAATTTGGACATTTAGCCACAAACCCCGCAATATCCCTCTTCATTCCATTCCACCAATATACCTCTCATAAATCACGGTACATCTTGGTGGCTCCCGGGTGAATGGAATATCGAGAACTATGGGCTTCCACCAAAATTTGTTCCCTTAGCTCATCAACATTTGGAATACATAATCGACCTTGGTAACTAAGAACCCCATCTCCCCCTTGGGAGAAAGCATCAAGGGATTTCTTAAGTACCGCCTCTTTCAATTCTACAAATATTGGATCAAGACCTTGTTTAGCTTTCACATCATTTACAAAAGATGATTCGGAACCATTATGGACCATGACACCACCCTTGTCGGTTTCTACCAACCGAACACCCAATCGGGCCAATCTATGCACATCTCGTTCCAACTCTTTTCTATCATCATCAACATGTGCAACACTACCCATAGACAACCTACTAAGAGCATCCGCTACTATATTAGCTTTGTCGGGGTGATAAAGAACACTCATGTCATAATCCTTCAATAACTCAAGCCACCTTCTTTGGCTAAGATTTAGATCTTTTTGGGTAAACATGTATTGTAAACTCTTGTGGTCCATGAAAACATCCACATGAACCCCAAACAAATAATGCCTCCAAATCTTTAGAGCAAATACGACCGCCGCTAACTCAAGGTCGTGGGTAGGATAGTTCTTCTCATGAACCTTAAGTTGCCTTGAAGCATAGGCAATCATCTTACTGTTTTTCATAAGCACACATCCCAATCCAACTCTAGAGGCGTCACAATATACCACAAAACCATATGTACCTTCTGGTAAGGTCAACACCGGAGTGGAAGTAAGTCTATCTTTCAACTCTTGCAAACTTTTCTCACAAGAATCCGACCATATGAACTTAGCCTTCTTTTGAGTCAATGTCGTCAAAGGAGAAGCAATGAAGGAAAACCCCTCAACAAACCTTCTATAATAACCAGCCAAACCAAAGAAGCTTCTAATATCTTTCGGTGATAGAGGTCTAGGCCAACTCTTGACCGCATCTGTCTTAATTGAATCTACTTCAATACCCTTGCATGAAACAATATGGCCTAAGAAAGCCACGGACCTCAACCAAAATTCACATTTTCTAAACTTGGCAAAAAGTTGTTGGTCCTTAAGGATTTGCAATACGATCCTCAAATGATCAATATGCTCGTTTTCACTTCTTGAATAGATCAAAATATCATCGATAAACACAATCACAAACATGTCTAGATATTGCCTAAACATTCTATTCATCAAGTCCATAAATGCCGCCGGAGCATTAGTCAAACCAAAGGACATCACCAAGAATTCATAATGGCCATATCGGGTCCTAAAACCTATTTTCGGGATATATTCTTCTTTCACCCTCAATTGGTGATAACCCGATCGAAGATCAATCTTAGAGAAATAACTTGCCCCTTGAAGTAGATCAAACAAATCATCTATCCTCGGAAGAGGATACTTGTTCTTTATAGTTACCTTGTTCAATTGATGATAGTCGATGCACATACGAAGGGAACCATCCTTCTTCCTAACAAATAAAACCAGAGCACCCCAAGGAGAGATACTCGGCCGGATGAAACCTTTATCAAATAGATCCTTCAATTGTTCTTTCAACTCCTTAAGTTCTGCCGGAGCCATACGATAAGGAGGAATAGAGATAGGTTGCGTATCATGGAGAAGGTTAATACCGAAGTCTATTTCCCACTCGGGAGGAATACCGGGCAAGTCATCTGGAAACACTTCTGGAAACTCATTTACAATGGGGATCGATTCAAGAGAAGGGGTTTTGGAATCTACATCCCTCACCCTTACTAGATGGTAAATGCAACCCTTAGAAATCATTTTTCTAGCTTTAAGACAAGAGACAAACTGACCCTTAGGCATAGAATTTCCCCCCTTCCACTCTAGGATAGGCTCATTTGGGAATTGAAATTTGACTACCCGAGTCCTACAATCTATAGAGGCATAATATGAATGCAACCAATCTATCCCAAGTATGACATCAAAGTCTAGCATATCAAGCTCTACCAAGTCAACAAGAGTAAATTTATGGGAAAAGGAAACGAAATACCTTCTATAGACCCTTTTTGCCACCATAGAATCACCAACAGGAGTAGACACAAAAAAAGGTTCTAATAACACATCGGGGAGCACATCAAACCTCATGGCCACATAAGGTGTCACAAAATACAAAGTAGCACCGGGATCAAGTAAAGCATATACATCTATTTGGAAAACTTTTAACATACCGGTCACCACATCTGGGGAACTCTCTTGATCACCTCTAGTTTGAAGAGCATAAAAGCGGTTTTGCTTCGGAGCACTTGCACCCGAACCACTTGGACCGGATGAAGGGTAGGGTTGAGCCCTACGATGATTATCTCCATCCTTCTTAGCAACCGAAGGAAAATCTCTTATCTTGTGATTCATCTTTCCACACCCAAAGCAAGCATTGGAACCCGCTAGACACTTACCCTCATGGTTTCTCCCACACTTAGCACAATTAGGCATCATGGACTTATTACCATCTCCTTGAGGCTTAGGGTTAGACACCCTTTCATTGTTAGACCTTGGAGGAGCATTGAAGAACCTAGCCCAGAGAACTTTTTGCGAAACCTTGAACGACCCCGTCCACCGGACCTAGAATGTGAATAGTTACCATCATCCACTCTTGCTCTCTTTGCCTCTCTAGATCTTTCCTTGAGCTTTTATTCCTCAATTTTTTGGGCATCCACCATAAGGCGAGAAATGTCCATGTCATGGACAAGCATAGCGGTGCGGCATTCTTTGACTACCATGTCAGACACTCCCGACACAAACTTGCTCATCTTAGTCCTACGATCCGCTACAATAGAAGGAGCATACTTAGATAGTTGAGTGAACCTCAAAGCGTATTCCTTTACACTCATATTTCCTTGCCTAAGGTTAATGAACTCTAGCACCTAGGCTTCTCTCATCTCAAGAGGGAAAAATCGATCAAGAAAAGCACTTTTGAACCTTTCCCACTCTATGGGACCCGCTTCTTCCGGTCTTGCCTCTTTCCATTGATTGAACCAAATTTGTGAGACCCCTTTGAGTTTATAGGCGGCCAACTCCACCTTATCTACCGGTGTCACTCCCATAATAGCAAGTATCTTGTAGACCTCATCGATAAATTCTTGAGGATCTTCCTCCATTTTGGAACCGTGAAATTCAGGAGTGTTCATCCTTGTAAAGTCCCTCACTCTTGCCACCGCCGTACCCATATTTGGATTCATAGGAGCTACCACCTCTCTATTAGCTTGTGTCATCACGGCTTGAGACAACACTTGAAAAGTTATCCTAAACTCCACATTTCTCACATTGTCAGCCAAAGGATCAATCAGAGCTTGAGGAGGTGCTTGGGGAGGAACTTCTTGCCCACATTGTCTCCCTCAGTCCTTCTAGCATTAATCCTTCTAGTAGTCATATCCTGAAAATCATCGGGTAAGAATTAGGAGAAAGACTTTATAGAGTTAAACTCCATGACACGACTTAGAGAAATGAAGAAGTGAAGTTTCCAAAGCATCTAGTAGCCTCTCATTCATAAATGTGGTGCGCTTCACACTTATGAACAAGAATCTACTTGACGTGGTTTGAAACATCCTAGAACCATTCTAAACCTTATGCTCTGATACAAAGTTTGTCACGACTCAGGGGTATCCCCTATGTGTAACAAGGTGTATAAGACCCCGAGAGGCCTCCCACAAGCCAACTTAGCATATCATAACATAAGATAATAGAAAAGGTGCAGAAATTTAAAACATTTCAATACAATCGAAGTCTTTTATAAAACGAGTGAAAGACTAATACCATAGTCTCAAACAATCTAAACAACATGAGTAAAGTCTTGGGACACAGCCCATACAATAGTCCAAGACATAAAAGAAAGACATAAAAGAACGCGATGATCACATCCCCGAACACAATGAGGATTCACCAAATCTTTACTTCCTTGATCAACAATGAAGCTAGCCACGAGTGTGAGAATCTAGATCGTCGGACCCTACATTTGATAAGAATGTAGGCAAAGTATGCGTTCGTACAAAAATGTACTAAATATGATAGCTAACATAAACAGCATGATTAGTCAATATAAACCATAAGCATAACAATGCACATATATTATCATCATAATAAAGAAAGGAATACTTCTCAAGCATCCTTACTAATCCTTAGTCAAGACTTGAGTCATCACCTCTTAGTCAACTTACCTCATGGAAGGCATCTCAAGCAATAATCCAAGCTATTCATTCTATAGATCATAGTTCTCATAATTCATACCTACTTTTAAAGACAATGGGGATTTGCCTCTTTGCCAAGCATATAAAGGCTAATGGGTAATCGCCTCTTGCCTTACTTACTGTTAGATTGCGCGTACTCGCCTCCACAATCTCATCATATGATGCGGGTACTCATCTCCACACCATTTAATAGGGATCATGGGTGCTGGTCTCCATGTCCATTCATAATAGTAAGAACGTGGGGACTCACCTCTTGTTCAATTCTAAGGAATAGGGGAATCGCCTCATATCCTTTCATAGGGAGGTCAAGGGTAATCGCCTCTAGCCTCATCAATTACATAGTCTTTTAGTCTAAATTCATTTTAGGTGAGCAATCCTTTCAACCTAGAATCATTCATGTGAGAAAACCTTTCACATTCATACAATCATGCTTAGCAATTCATTGTGGGAAGTATCCCTTCCACACTTCAACATCAACAATCAACAATTCATAGTCTAGGCTTTACTCTCAAAGCACTACATCTCATGATCATCATCTAAGCTTCATTCTAAAGCAATTCTAATCATAATTCATCAATCCTATAAGGACAAGCCTAAACCCATAAAATTAACCCAATTATATCAATTCTAGGTTAGAGTCATGGAATAGGCATTGATACAGGTAATTTCACTCTAATAACATGTAATTATACAAATTCTATCATAAACAATCACAATCCACTCAATTGGATAAATAATCATCATAACCCACAACATTGGAAGAAACCCTAGCTAGACTTGGGGAATTCTTCATCAAATTGGGGGAATTCTAGGGGACTCCATGGATGGAAGATTTCCATGGATGAAAAGCTAACATACCTTGGTTACAATTCCCTCACAATCTTGGAGATTGGGAGACTTGTTCTTGACCTAGCTCCAATTTCTTCTTCTTCTTCCAACTTCTAGAGAGAGAATTTTTTAGAGGAGTTTTGGGTTATCTTTTGGAATTTGAGAGAATGAGTCAAGATGGAGGAATTTGGGGGCTAAAATTACTTATATAGGTAGTTAGGTTTAGTCAAAATGACACCACTTAGTTATAATTAAATCTGGAAAAGACCCTTAAGTCCTGAACTTAACCATCCCACAGGCCTCACCCAGGAGACCACACCGATGGACCGTGGATGGACCTACGGTCCATCCTGGTGAACTGTGGGTCGGTGATCTGGGGATTGGTTTTATGGACTTGACCTACAGACCCCTAGCCATGAGCCGTGGACCCATCTATGGGGCGTGGGTCCTGGCGTGGTTCACTGTCTTAGGCAGACTTCCATGGTACCTAATAAACGAGGCTCACCTACTGGGCATGGGTCAAACCACGGGGCGTGGTTGGCCCTCATGGATGATACTTGTAAACTCTAAAAATCCACTAAGTTTTCCTCTTTAGGCTACGGGGTGTTACCCTAGAGATAGGAGTTGTGATTGAAAAGAATGATTTGAATGTGGCAGCCTGATATTAATTTGGGTTTATCTCCAGCATTCTGATGCCTTCACAAAAATGAGTTGATCATCCAGCATCCAAAGGTTGCATTGCTGGGGTGTATTATTGATAAGGAGCAGCTAAATCTCAGGGCTATAAATTCACAGAAGATGGTGATCAGGTCAAAGCAGAACCAAACCTCTTTGCCATTTCTAGTTCTTATCATAGATTTGTGTCGCCAAGCCGGTGTGCCATTCGTGGCGACGACTGATGTTGAGGTGACTCCTACCTCATCTACTGACATCCGGAGGATTGAGGCTGAGTACACAAAGGATGAAGCGGAGAGGAGGAAGAAGGATCTGGTGGACACATCTCCGGTGGTTGATTTTGCGGCCATGAAGGCCGATGCTCCTCAGTCTACGCTGGCAGTTGAGCCGACTGCTATACCCAGATCCTATACTTCTACTGCACCTACTCATTCTACAACTTCCCGTCCCCCATTGACACAGGCCATGATTTACAAAATGGGCAATCTTGCCTATTCGACCGACGTGAGGGCTTCCAGAGTAGAGGCATTTGTTCCCTCCATGATTGAGCGGGATATTGAGGCTAAATTTTCTCCCATTCAGGAGGAGTTGAGGGTACAACAAGAATGGACTACGACTCATAGCCTGGCATTAGCCACTCTCACAGCTAGGATTGAGGCATGTGAGCAAAGTGGTAGACAGCCCACCGAGTTGACAGCCTTGAAGGCTGATGTAGTTGGCCTCCAACGTGATGTGGAAGAGTTGAAGTCCATCGACATATCGATGATATGGGGCAATGTAGAGGTTTCCGAGGGCCCCAGTTCAGATATGCCAGCTATATCTGAGATCCCTCCAGTTATTGCGACCGGAGATGTTACTGTAGCTGATGATGGTGATGAGTGGGATACGCCCAAGACTGATGAGGAAGAGTTAGTAGCGCTTGAGTATGCGGTGTACAAGGACTTAGAGGACCTTGAGGGTGATATGGTCCGGATGGTTACAGAAACTTCCTTGCACGACACATCGATGATAGGTTCTAGTAGGTCTCAGGCCACAGAGGAGGTCTTTGCGCAGCCATCCAGGGGAACCGGGCACTGATGCCCAGATTCAGGCTACCCTAGCTATACAGAGGTCACCTCAGGCTTAGCCTGACAGGGGGATCTTTACTCTCCTCCATTTTTATTCCCATTTTGATACATTTAGTTTTTCTTTCACATTGAGTACACTATTTAGATATTTTGGTGGGGTGAAGGTGTCTTTATACCTATCCTCTTGGTTGTATTTTATTTTGTTTTGGATGTTTGGTTATTTTTACTATTTTTTTGTTTGGTGCTTGAATGTGAATGAATGTTGGTATTATTTATTTGATATCTCTTTTGTAATTACGTGCTTGTATGTGATTTATGTTCTTTTGTACATTTGAGTGCTGGTTATGATCAATACTGATAACTTGAATAGTGCTCATGTTGAACGATATGTTTACGCAAGTCTAATGAGGTGAATTTGAGTTGGATAAGTCATGTGTGAACTCTTGGCATCTCATTTTGACTAGTCGATTGTCAAAGTGAGTGTTGTAATGATCGTTGCACGTGAGCTTAACTTATAGAGTCATGATCGATGATTGTGTTGAATACCTTGTGTGGTGAGGTTTACTTGAAATATGTGCATGGTGATATCTAGAACTTGCCTCGTTGGTCCAATTGACTACTTTTGTTGAAGGAAGGAAATGATCTTAGGCATAAATTTGTGAGAGTGAACATAATTGTGATATATTTTTTGTGACCACCTTGTGAGTGTGTGAATCCAGCTTGGCACCATTCGAGCCTAACCGTTTCTTTGGATGAAACATGAACACAAATGTCCTTGTTCTCCCCACCTAAAACCTTCGTGAAGCATTGGTTTGTTTGAATAGCTAACTTATGCAAAAATCCTAAGTTGGGAGTATGGTAAGAATGGGGAAAGAAATCGAGCAAGAAGTTCATGAAATCCATCCGTGGAAACTTGTGTTGAAGAAAAGATGATGGATCCCCTCCATATTAAAAAAAATAAAAAAATGGTGATTGTGCATTGTGAAAAAAAAATGAAAAAAACTTGTATTAATTGTGCATTGTGGAATTAAAAGGGGTGTCTGATGAGCTATACCAAAAGTTTTGTGTGCTTTGAATATGCCAAAGATGGGTTGTGAAGATGAAAAAAATGAAAGAAAATGAGAAGAAGGGAAATTTATGCAATGCTTCATAAAGGTAGAAGTCACTAAGCCAAAATGATCATACCTTTACTCTCATCCCAGTTACAAGCCTTGAAAGACATTTTTGATCTTGCATGATCCGAATGATGTGTTGGTTGGAAAATACGGGCAAGTCTATGGGTAAAATCGTGCATGTTTTTTTCTCATTGAGAGTGTGAGAGTTGATTTTGTTTTCTTTAATTGAAATATTTGGTTGGCTTTGTGAGAGCATGGAATCATTCTTGATGTGGGGGTATTCGAATACTCTTATTGAGCATGAATTTGCATTTGAAGTAAGCATTGTGAGCTTGAACTCTATTTGATGATGGCTAGTCATAGTTTGAAACTTTTAGTGCACAATTGAACATTGCATGTGTAGATTGAACCTTGTGTGCATTCATGTTGAGTCTCAAGTAGCACTATTTGTAGACATCCCTGTTGGTCTGATTGATTTTGTGTTTTACTTGAGGACAAGAAAAAGTTTAAGTTGGGGGTGTTGATGAGTCAGGAATTTCAACTCATTTAGGGCTTATTATTCAATGAGTTGGTGTCCTGAATGCCTATTGTATGCTCAAAACTGATGTTAATATGTTGATATGTAGCACTGAAGGCTTAAGAGTGAGGCAAGGACATTACGATGCAAACAAAGAGCGAAAAAGTTGGAAAAGTTGAAGAAAAGAGAAGTTGGAGCTCGCAAAAGCCACTCGGCGACTCGCCGAGTGAACCTCCATCTCGCCTAAAGTTCCAGCGAAGTAGCCCATGTTTCAAATCAACTTGTCCAGCAAACATGTGATTCGGTGACAACGATCAAGCTCACCAAAAGTTCCAGAACAAGTTGATTGAGGAGCCAAGCCAAAAGGCGAGAAGAAGAGAAACTCAGTGCATCACCGAATGGGTCGGCGATCCCGACTAACTTCACCGAGTTGACTTTGTACTGAGTTTTTGGGAAGGTATAAATTCAATTTTTGAAAGAAGAAATGGAGTTCTCACACTGTGTATTCCTGTTTTTTTAGAGTTTTTACATTGTTTAACATTCTTAGAGATTTTTGGGATATCAATTTGGGAGATTGTAAGATTTTAGCTTCAATTTCAACATATTGGTATTGCAGATCGTTAGCAATTCAGATGGAAAATTTTATTGGTAACGATTTCTTGCTTTCCAATATGCTTAGCTAAAACCCCTTACCTTAGGGGTGTGATCATGTAGTTGAATACATTAATTAGCTAATGGGTGTTATTAATTATTGATTTTAATGTTGTTTTGAAGTGGGTTCAATTATTTGTTCATGTTTTAATTGATGAATTGAAGTTGCAAATTCAGTTCTAGCTTAGCTGTCTATGCTTGCTTGAGAAAGAGGTAATAGAGTAGAATGATTGATTGATAGTTGCATTGATTGCGCCTTTGAAATCTAGCTTGAGAAAGTGGGTTTGATTGCGTCTTTGCAAACCAATCTTGAAAGGGTGGGTTAATTAAGGAACTGGGTTGTTTAGTAATGATAAGCTTGTCGAGGTTTGAGAGAACTCGATTGAAACATAATAGTTGATCGAGAGATGGATATTGTATTCAAAACCTAGCCTATATATTGAGATTCAACAACTTTAAGCAATTAGTAGTTACCCATTACGTGAAATTAGCATTCGACTGATCACATTCCTAAGGCCCGATCTCTAATTGTCTACTTCCCGTGTTAAGTATTCTTTGTCATAAATTGGTTACAAATTCCCCCCCTCCCCATTTGATATTAATCGTTGAAACTTCATGATTTGTTTTCTTGTTACGAAATCTTTACTTCTACAAATGATTAGGACACATCTTTACTTCTTAATTGAATTCTTTACTGTATCACTCCATGTGGGATCGACCCCAACTCTTAGTTGGCTTTATACTTGTGAGCGACCGCCTACACTTAGAATTGGATAAAAGTGTAGTTGAGCGTTATCACTTTGCTGGCAAGTGTTATTATGTCGAGGTCTTTTCCGGCGAGTGATATGATGTCGAGGTCTTTGCCGGCGAGTGATATGATTTTGAGGTCTTTTCCGGTGAGTGATATGATTTCGAGGTCTTTGCCGGCGAGTAAAATGATTCTAAGATCTTTGTCGACGAGTGATATGATGCCTAGGTCTTTACCGGTGACAGTATGATGCCGAGGTCTTTATCGGTGAGTGATATGATATCGAGGTATTTGCCGTTGAGTGATATGTTGCCGAGGTCTTTATCGGCGAGTATTATAATTCGATGGAAAATGGTTCCGGCTAGTGATGATCATTGTGACTTGATACACTTGATGCTTATGTGTGACTTACTTGTGCATTGTAAATGATGTACTTGTTATGTGTAACTGAACTACTTGTCATTGAGATTGACTTATTTGATTTGTTTGGTTATTGAATTGTGAAGTTTGAACTGCGAATATTGGGTTTGTGATCCGTGTATCGTAGAATTGCTAGGTTGGGTTGATTTTTGTGCAGGTTGTAGTTTGAGGAGGTTCGGTTGGAGTGTAAGGGTTATTCAATTTCTAGCTAGTTGCTTTGTTTAGTAGGTTGCTTGTTGGGTAGCGTGTTGTTGGTACTCACCCTTGCTTCAACACTTGTGCAGGTTCCGAGCCCGGACCCGTGTGATCTCTTTCTCCTTCTATTGATCTCGAGGCTCGTCAAGGACTTTCAGAGGTAGTTGCTTGTCATTCAGTGGGCCCTTATTTTCCTTTTCTTACACTTAGTTGTATTTGAGAAATAAAGCTTGGGACTTGTATTTATTTCTTAATTCCTCACTTATGTACATAGTGGCTTGTACACGTGACAACCAGATTTTGGAGATTTTAATTGAAGAATAAGTTTTTCGCTTTATCTTGTTCTTGTTTTTACTGTTTTCTGCTTTTCTTTCATTTTCATTGAGTTGAGGCTGACTTGTCCTGCTGAGAAAAAAGACAAGTGTCATCACGTCCATTTTTTTATCGTGACATGAAAGTTGTCGGATTTATGATATTGTCGTGAAATTAGCAATGACATTGAAAATTGGAAGTCAAGTTAAGTTTTCACTGTCATCTCTTTGTTGTTTGTATCACATTTCGAAAAAATACAACCATTAATTTAACAATTTGAAGAAGATGACAAGAAAAAATTACTCAAATTGCAAAATTAGAATAACAAGATGTCTGAATCATGCAAAAGGGTTTATTTAACATTCTTCAAAAATTCAAGCCTTCAAGTATAGTTCTGCATTCTTTCAGAACCTTTAAACATTGGGTCGATTTTCTTGAAAAAGAATTCAGCTCTCCATTTTGTGTATTGATAATGGATAGTGACTAATTTTGATGTCTTATTTTTATCAAGCAATTATTCTTGGATAAAAGTTGGAACTACAATATTGGAACACAAAACTTAGCGAACACTTCACCACTAGATTCAATTTGTGTAATAACCTACCTTTCTTTTGATATTTTTAATAGCTGAACTGAATATTATTGATTCTGAATTTTCGATAGAATAGTTGGAAGCAATAACTTGACACAATAAGTGTTTTCATACTCATAATAATGAAAATAGTTAAACGGGAAAAGGGCTTGATATACCCTTCAATTTTGTCGTTTAGAGCTGATATAACCCTCGTTATGAAAGTGAATCATATAGACCCATACTATTATACAAATGACTCACATATACCTTTACCATTACAAAAGGAGCTCACATATACCCTTCATTCAATGGAAGTGAAAAAAATAGTTTTAAATTTATATTTTCGACTCCTAATTTTAAAACAAATCATGCAGGGGTGTTCAAGGTATATTTTAATCTTTTTCATACATAAATTATTTTTTGACTTCTTTGATTATCATTATTTGAGTTTCTTATACCTATTTTATTTTTTTCTTTCATTCTTTAGTGTAAAGAAAAAAATTTAAAACTATTTTTCTCAGCTAGATTGTAATTTAGTTTTTGTATTTGTAAAAAAAAATTGGGGTATCTATAATAAATTTTACAAGAAAATTAGTGAAACATAAATAAATTTGACCACCAAAATAATAAATTTAAATTATTCATTTAAATAAAAAATTCAAAAAAAATACATGTGAGGAGGATCAAATATACCTCATATGCATTATATATTTTTAAAAAGAAAAAAGAAGATATTAAATTTAAATTAAATTTTTTCACTTCTGTTAGAGAAAAGGGGTATATGTGAGTCATTTGTATAACAGTAGGGGTATATATAAGCCACTTTCATAACGAGGAGTAAATCAGTTCTAAATGACAAAATTGAGAGGTATATCAAGTCCTTTTTCACTATTGAAATTGTATGGATCATCATATAAGGATAAGGTGACTGATAATGCGTGAGATCAATTAGGCGATCTTGAGTTATATCACGTTATCCAATGTATAAAGTTGATTATAGGTTCATGTAATATCATGAAATAAACAGTGTATGCCAATATCCCAATTGTTTTTATCTTTTCACATTTTAATTAATTTTATTGTATCGACATTATGATTGATAAGGATGTTATAAGTCATGAAGTGTTAAATTAAAGATAGGAATTAGGATTGTTTCCATCTTATAAGTGAAGACACAGCATCTTAGATTTTGCAAGAAATATCCTCAAGAAGATGACGCTAAAAGAATTTTCTTTAATCACACTACATATTCAATGTTATTTTTTTGATGAGATACACAAAACGGGGTCACTCGAAGAAATTGTATCCTTATTTTGAGGAAATATTTAAGAGTTGTATAAGTCTGATGTTGTTGCAAACTCTGCACTATTAAATGCACTTTGTAAAGCTAGAATGTAAAATACAACAATAGATGAGATACTATGCAAGATGCAAGGTTTAGAGTTTTCTTCAAACCACATGATAGTCTCTGAAAAGGCTTCTTGGCTATTCAAAATGTCAAGTATTATTTAAATCCTAATATCTGAATCACTCATATTTAGGACTTGGTATATCACTACTACAATAGACGCAACTGTCTGTGAGCTCTTTGCGTCAATTATTTTGGTATTAAATTCATCATCAAGCCAAATTAAAGATGAACATGAATAGTTCCAATGCAATTTCTTGATATGATCTATGACAACAATCAATTATTTATTGTTGAGAATGGGTCATTCCGGTCTAGTATATATATAGTTGTAACATTATTTTCATTTGTACTTATTGTTCTTTAATTTTTCTTTCTTATCATTACTTCCAAACATGTCTTATACTTGGTCTTTGTTTCACTGCCTTTTTAAATTATTATTGATTAGAAGAAATTAGCATGTATGAAATTTGTATTTTATATAGGAAATTTTGTTGAACTAAATAATTTTACATATATCTCCTATAATTAGTTGAGATGTCACAACTTGACCCGAATATCATGATTATTTTTTTAAAAAAATATTTGTATTAATATAACTGATATATATTTTCCAATTTCCTACTGAGATAGGCAAGCGGAGTGTGAACTCGATGTATCTTGCTAGACAAAGACAGGAGTTTATAAGACATAAAAAATTCTGAATGAATTATGAGATAATTAAGAAATTTTAACTATAAAAGTGATCGTAGTCACTATTGAAAGTGAAATTATTTTTATATTATGATATTTGTTGAGAAAGTGTGGATGCCATAATAGACGTGTGGATTATGTGAGTAGTTAACATGCTAGGGAATGTATAACTTGTGCAAGAGTTTGGTTGGCTACTGAAGACCACAAATTACCTCATGCATTTGGCCTATAAATAGTCATGTCACGCCTCAATTCTCATTAAGAGAGACTGGCACCCGATGCCCTAAAGGCCCGAGAGAACCAACATATAACTTGTGTTTACTATGCATATAACTATGACAATTTTAAGATTTTGACAAGTTCATATAGGATGCAGCAATACGAACCAACCCAAGTAGACCAAAAACTTATATACAAGACTTGGTCGTTGAGGCCACAACTTCTTAAGAGATAAGACGCAACTGAACTATATACATTAGTCTACAAAGCCTCTAAAAGATAGAAAACCTTAGTTTAGGGTGGGACAAGGCCCCAGCTTACCCTTAATTATCATACAGTAACAAAATAGGTGCCGAAGACATGGTAAGCCCTAAATCAACCTGGAGCCTCACCAACAACAACTGAGTACTTGTGCTCCTACTAAAGAGGTCTACTAGTTGGAGTACCTGTGCCTAGAGCATGAAATGCAGCATCCCTCATGAGTCTGAGATATCAACTCATTTAGGGCTTTGTTTTGATAGTATAAGTGTCCTGAAATGCCTCATTTGTGCTCTAAACTGGTATTAAAGTGTTGATTTGCAGCTATGAAGGCTTAGGAGCAAGGCAAGGACACTACCATGCAAAAAGGAACAAAAAAGCTGAAGAAGTGAAGAAAAGTGATCCTGCTAATCGCCAAGACCGGCGAACCACCGAGTGGCTCTTTAGCCCGCCCAAAGTTACAGTACGCCACTCCTGAGATGATAGAAATTGGGCGAAGAACATTCCCTATCGGTGACTCACCGACTGGATCGGCGAAGAAGAGCTAGTCCACCGATATTTACAGGACCATTAGTGAGGATACAAGTAGAATGGCGATCCAAGGGAGAAAACGGCGCACCGCGGAACTGATTGGCGAATCCGATAACGACCGCCTAAAGTTACAGTGTGCAATGGATAAAAACTCGAGCTAAGAAAGCGATGGACAGGAGTGATTGAAGACTCGCTAACATGTTGGTGAAGCACGACTTACCTCGCCAATTTACCCCAAAGGCCAAATTTCAAAAGAGTATAAATTGATTTTTTGAAAGGAGAGAAGGCATTCAAAAATTGTGAATACTCAGACTTAGAATGAAAACACTGTTCTTGTTGATTTTTGAAGGAATTTTCAAGTAGATTTCGAGTTGGGTTTCATAATAAAAGCTAAATTGATTCATTTTAAGGGTTTGGAAATCAATACCCATCTATGGAGACCATAATAGGTATTGAATTCTCACTTTTTATGATGACTAGCTAAAACCCCATTCTTGAGGGTTTGACCATGTGATTAATTGCTTGATTTAGCTGATGGATGTTAGAAATTATTGGTCGTATTACAAACCTAAAATGGGTCTGATTTATTGCTTTTGTTAAATTGATGTGTTGGAATGTTTATTTTAATGTTGCTTAGTGTTTTATGCTTACTTGAGAGAGAGGTCTAAAACTAAGGCTATAAATTAGCGTTCATAGTGATTGCGTTGTTGTGGGTTCGGCTCGAGAGAGTGATTCCTAAGCCCCATTCTACCTATCTAGCTCGAGAGAGTAGATGAAGTGAGGTTGTGGGCTGGTTTTAGTGTTTAGCCTATTGAGGTTCGAGAGAACTCACTTGAAGGGGGATAGTTGTTCGAGAGAAAGCTATCTCATCGAAGGTCCAGCCTACCCACAAAAGTTTAGTAACCTTCAGTAATTACCTAGCACCCATTTAGCAAAATTGGCAGTTGGTCGGTCATTCCCCCAAGTATCTCTTTATCGTTTGATTACTCCTGTTGTTCGTTATTGTTGTGATTGCTGATTGAAATCAAATTCCCACACCTAACATTATGTCACCCTTTTGATTTATTTAAGTTATTTCGATAATTTCTATTCCTACAACCAATTGAATCTCATTTACTACTTCATAATTGAATTCAGACTTGTACAGCTCCATGTGGGTTCGACCCCAACTCACTTGTTGGGTTTATACTAGATTATGACCGTCTACACCTAATATCGGATGAGGTGTAGTTGAGCGTTAATCAAAATGGCGCCGCTGCCGGGGAGTGGTGTTTAGAATTCTCTTATTGAAGTATGAATTGTGATCTCTTTGTGTTGTAGGTGAATCGACTTACCTTTTTGTTGTGAGCTGATTGTGATCAGGTGACAAGATGAGTGAAAATGAAAGCACCGTGAACCAACTTGGTCACCAAGATAATGGTGGTGAGTCCTTTCACGCAAATGAGTCTCTATTGGGGGGCGTAGGTGCATTCGCCTACCTCCGATTGTGAATCATGATGCATTCCATGTGACAAACACAATGCTACAACTCTTGCAAGCTAAAGGAATATTTGAGGGTTGGATCATGAGAATCCCCATGAGCATATTCGGAACTTTGTGGAGATATGTAGTCCGTTTTCACTCAAGGATATGTCAGAAGAATCAGTTCGGCTCTGGTTGCTCCCTTTCTCTTTAATGGGGGAAGCAACCAAGTGGTTAGCAAGGCTCCCGAGGGACTCCATTGTATCATGGGAGGAGCTTACCGAGGCATTCTACAAAAGGTTTTTCTCACCCTCGAAGATGGTGAAATTGCGTGACAACATCCAAAATTTCAAGCGAGTGGAAGGGGAACCGATTCATGAGACTTGGCTGAGATTTTGAAAGATGCTATTGCAATGTCCTACTCATGGGCTTCTGGGTGATGTGATACTTCAATATTTTTACCGAAGTTTAGACTCAGTGAACAAAGGGGTTGCTGACAAGCTGTCTCGGGGGGGATAATGTTACAACCATTTGAGGTAGCCTCATCCCTTCTTGATGAAATGACCAAGATCAACCAAGTGTGGTACACTTGAGAGGACCAAGTATCCCCCTTTAATTTTAGGATGACAAAGGAGAAACTTGACAAGGAGAAAGAGAGGGATGAGAATATTAGTAAAATGATGTCCCAAATGGAGTTGTTACAAAAACAAGTGTTAGAAAAGGTTGATGAACCCAAAGAAATAATAAGTGTTTAGAGGTGAGGAGGGTTCTCACCCATGCTACTTAAAGTCGGGTGGGAATCAAGGTTGGAACTTGCATAAGGAAGAAGAGTGGAGACAGTACTATCAAGAATGGACTGAACAAAATGACCCTTGGAGGAGAGAAGAGAGTCATGAAGTGGACCACACGCAATCAAGTGACAGCCCAAGATCAAAGGGTAGTTCGGGTAGCCTACGAGTGGATAAATTGTTGTCGCGTATCCTAGATAAGGTTGAAGGATCTGATGATATGCTTAAGGAGATGAAAGTTGATTTCTCATCGTTGAATAATAGAGTGAATTCTCACGCAGATGCAATCAAACAACTTGAGGGTCAGCTGAGTCAACTTTCAGCACAACTAGAACCCATGGCAGTTGAAAGGGATGAAGCTGAATGTGCAACAACTTTGAGGGCAGATTATGACGAAGACTTGGCGGTTGTGACTCGAAGTGGAAAGATAGCGGTTGGTAATGTGAAAGGTAATAATGGGATGAATACTCATAAAGAATAGAAAGATATTGATGAGGAGGAGAGGCTTGTTCAAGCATCGGAAAGTGATATGATCAAAGAGAAGGAGGAAACTCCTAAGCAAAGCCCTGTCGACGAGTTGCAAAAAGATAAAGAATAGGCTACCTCAACTCCAAAGATAGTGCAACCTCTTCCCAAAATACCTCATCCATTTCCTCAACGGCTCAAAAAGAAAAATGAGGATGAAAAGTTCGAAAAATTCCTATCCATGTTTAAGACACTTTCTATAAATATTCCGTTAGTGGAAGCATTATTGGAGATGCCGGGATATGCAAAATTCATGAAGGAGCTGGTCACTAAGAAGAGAAGCATGGACTTCAAAACAATTGAAGTCTCTCATAATTGTGGTGCCATTATGACTAGCGAGATGATTATAAAGAAAAAGGATCCAGGGGCATTCACCATCCCATGCACCATTGGTATGCTTCAATTTGCTAAAGCTTTATGTGATTTGGGGGAAAGTATAAATTTGATGCCCTATGCAATCTTTAAACAACTTGGGCTAGGTGAACCAAAATCCACAATAATGCGGCTTCTTATGGCGGATCGATCGATCAAACACCCTGTTGGAATCCTCTATGACATATTGGTAAAGGTGGATCAATTCATATTTCCAGCTGATTTTGTTATTCTTGATTGTGAGATTGATGCTGGAGTTCCTATTATTTTGGGTACACCATTTTTAGCAACCAGAAGGGCTGTAGTGGATGTTGAAAGTGGGGAGTTGAAGTTCCGGGTAAACGAAGATGAGGTCACCTTTAATGTGTGAAAATCAATGAAGCAACCCAGTGATATTCATGTAGTATCAACGATTGATGTGATTGATTAAGCGGTGGCTAGTGTGGGCGAGATGATGTGTATGAGTGAACCTCTTGAGGTTGTTCATTAGAATTATGATAAAACCGAAGTCCAGGGGTATGATGAAGCGGTAGCTGCTCTATCGGGGTTAGGTGAATACACAAGGAACCTATTAAAGATAGACATTGATCTAAGGAATCGAGAGAGTCCTCATGCTAAACCATCCACGGAGGAAACGCCAAAGCTTGAGTTGAAAGTGCTTCCCGCCCGTCTTCGGTATGCATTAATGGGGGAGAATAATACCTTGCCGGTTATCATTGCAGCTGACTTGATTGAATGGAAATTGAAATTGCTTCTTGAGGTGTTGAAAAGGTACATCAAGGCAATAGGATGGAATATCGCTGATATTGTAGGTATTCCACCTGGAATTTGTACACATAAAATCAAATTGGATAGCGAGTACAAACCAAGTGTTGAGCATCAAAGAAGATTGAACCCACCTATGCAAGAGGTGGTGAAGAAAGAGATCATTAAATAGCTAGACGCATGTGTAGTGTATCCTATTGAGGATAGCAAATGGGTGAGCCCGGTACAATGCGTACTCAAAAAATGGGGCATCACGGTGGTCCCAAATGAGAAAGGAGAACTTGTCCCCATGAGGCCGGTCACCGGATGGAGAGTATGCATGGATTACTGGAAGCTCAACTCTTGGACCGAGAAAGATCATTTTCCAATGCCGTTTATGGATAAAATGCTTGATCGAATAGTGGGGAGTGGATGGTACTATTTTTTGGATGGTTACTCTAGGTACAACCAAATGTCTATTGCACCGGAAGATCAAGAGAAAACCACTTTCACATGTCCCTACGGGACTTTCACCTTCAAGAGGATGCCGTTTAGATTATGCAATGCTCCAACGACATTTCAACGGTGCATGCTTTTGATTTTCGCTGATATGTTGGAAGAGTCAATGGAAGTGTTCATGGATGACTTTTCAGTTGTCGGTGATTCATTTGAGACATGTTTGGCTCATCTTCGGCAAGCCCTTCATAGGTGTGTAGAAACAAACTTGGTCCTTAATAGGGAAAATGTCACTTCATGGTCAAAGAAGGCATAGTCCTAGGTCATAAAGTGTCACAGAAGGGACTAGAGGTCGACAAAGCAAAGACTGAGGTTATTGAGAAGTTGCCACCACCTATATCTATTAAAGGTATCTAAGTTTTTTGGGGCATGTAGGTTTTATAGGAGATTTATCAAAGATTTTTCAAAAATTTCACATTCATTGTGTAAACTATTGGAGAAAGAGGCGAAGTTTCTTTTTTATGGTGCTTGCTCAAAAGCTTTTGAGTGTTTGAAGGAAAAGTTGATCTCAACCCCGGTGATCATTCGCCCGGATTGGTCTAAACCATTTTAGGTGATGTGTGAAGCAAGTGGTACTGCTCTAGGAGCCATGTTAGGGATAAAGCGTAACAAGCTCTTTCACCCAATTTATTACGCCAGCAAGACGCTAAATGGAGCACAATGTAACTACATTGTTACTGAACAAGAGTTGTTAGCGGTAGTTTATGCATTTGAGAAGTTCAGGGCATACTTGTTAGGCACAAAAGTGATAGTTCATACTGATCATGCAACATTACGGTATTTAATGGCAAAGAAAGATGCTAAGCCGAAGTTGATTAGGTGGGTCTTGTTGTTACAAGAGTTTGATTTTGAAGTGAAGGACCGAAAGGGGTGTGAAAATCAAGTGGTTGATCATTTGTCGCAGTTAGAAACTAATATGACCGAATCCAAAGAAAGGGATATTGTGGCTGAATTTCCGGATGAAACAGTGATGAGGCTGACCCAAAGCAACATCCCTTGGTATGCTGATCTTGCTAAACATGTGGTATGTGGAATTATGTCGGAGGAGTTAAACTCCTATCAGCAGAACAAGTTCTTGTTTGAGGTAAAGAAATATTTTTGTGATGAACCATATTTGTTTCGAGAATGTGCAGACCATATCATTCGTAGATGAGTACCGGAAGAAGAAGTCAATGCCATTCTCAATGCATGCCATACATCACCTGTCGGTGGACATCATGGTGGGGTGCGGACAGCCGCAAAAGTGCTTCAAAGTGGTTACTACTGGCCATCTCTATACCGGGACGCGCATGACTTTGTGAAACTATGCATCCCCTGTCAAAAGCAAGGTGGGTTATCTAGAAAGCATGAATTACCCCTCCATCCTATCTTAGAAGTGGAGTTGTTTAATGTGTGGGGTATAGATTTCATGGGGCCATTTGTGAGTTCTTTCTGCCATAAATATATTTTGGTAGAAGTGGATTATGTGTCCAAATGGGTCGAAGTTGTAGCCTTGCCCAACGATGAGGGCAAGTTCATCAATTAAAACTCAAATACTAATTGAACCCACTTCAAATGAACAATCAAATTAGTAAATACTAACACCCATGAGCTAATTGAAGAATTCAATCACATAATCACACCCCCAAGAATGGGGGGTTTTAGCCACACATAATAAAGAGCAAGAAATAGTTACCAACTATGTTCTCCATCAGTTTGGGTATTAGATTACAAGTCTTCACAATGCTCAAATTGAGTTCAAAATCAATAAAACCTTAAATTTCTACTCAGAAACTTAATGAGCGGTGTCAGGGATCAAAAACCCAATGCAGGAACTCTAAGAAATTTCAGAACTTTCACAAGTATGTTTCATCTTTTAAAAATTGCATTTATACTCTCCCAGATTTTTTGCTTTAGAACCATTCCACAGAATAAGTCGTGCATCGCCGACCAGGTCGGCGACGCTCCAAATGCTCCCTTCATCGCCTTATTGGCTTCCCTTTTTATCCTTTATGTGTTGTAACTTTAGGCGACCGAGGTCTCCTTCGCCGATCCAATCAGTGGTTCGCCAATTCATCTTTTCAAGCACCGAGTTGTCTTAGTCCAACGACTGGCCTGCTGTAACTTTTGGCGAGCTAAAGAGGCACTCAGCAATCACCCGTCTTTCTTTTTTTCAGCTTTTTCGCTCCTTTTCACCCAGTAATGCCCTTGTTTTTCTCTTTTGCCTTCATTGCTGCAAATTAGCATTTAAATATTAGTTTAGAGCATAAAATAGGCATTGAGGACACTAAAACTCTTGGATTTAAGCCTTAAATGAGTCGAAATCCCCGACTCATCAACAACCCCAACTTAAATTTTTGCTTGTCCTCAAGTAAAATACAAGATTAATCAGTTCAACAGGGATGACTACTAATAGTGCTACTCAAGACTCAACATGAATGCACATGAGGTTCAATATGCCCATGCATTGTTCAATTATGTAATACAAGTTAGCTTGCATTGACCATGTTTATGACTTATGATTTCTAACCCTTTTTATATCATGTTTTAGCTTGGTCATGAAATGTCCTATTTTAGCATGGTTTAAATGTTTATATGCATGGCTATCATACTTGGTACATTATTGTATTAACACATACTCTTGCCTATATATCCCCAAATGTAGGGTCCGAAAGTCAGGGTTCTCAGTTTTGTGGCTAGTGGTTGATTTGTGAGATTTTCAAGTTTTGATGAGTTCTCATGCTTCGAGGATGGATTCTCATGGATTTTAGTTTTCTTTATTACTTTCAGTTTTGGACATGATGTATGGGCTAGGCCCAATTTTATTATATTGTATTAGATGGCTATTGAGACAAGTGTTTAGACTTCAACTTTGCTTTTATAATACTCTGGACTTGAAATGTTGTCTTTATTTCCTTTGTTCTATTTCTTTTGTTATGAATGCTAAGTGGATTGTATGGGGCCTCTCAGGGTCCTATACGCCATGTTACATCTAGGGTGTACCCCTGGGTCATGACAAACTTTGTATCAGAGCACAAGGTTTAGAAAGGTCCTAGGATGTCTCATAAGCCACGTCAAGTAGAGTCTTGTTCATGAGTGTGAAGCGCACCACATTTATGAATGATAGGATACAAGATGTTTAGGAAAATCAACTTCTTTCATTACTTTAAAGTCGTGCGATAGCGTTTAACTCTATAAGCTCTCTCCTAATCCTTATCCGGTGTTCTACAAGATATGGCTACTCAAGGAGCCTAGTCTAGAAGGAATGTGAGGGAGAATATGGAACAAGAAGCTCCTCCTCAAGCTCCTTAAGCTTTGGTCGATCCTTTGGCCGAGCAAGTGACTAATGCAGAGTTTAGGGCTGTTTTTCAAGTATTGGCTCAAGCCATGACGGGCCAAGCCAATAGGGAAGCTGTGGTTCACGTGAACCTAAATATGGGTATCGCGGCATCTGGAGTGAGGAACTTCACTAGAATGAATCCCCAGAAGTTTCATGGTTCTAAGGTTGAGGAAGATCTTCAAGAGTTCATTGATGAGGTTTACAAGGTGTTGATGATCATGGGAGTAACGCCGGTGGAAAAGGTGGAGTTGGCCGCTTATCAACTTAAGGGTGTTGCTCAAATTTTGTTCAATCAATGGAAAGAAGGGAGACCGAAAGATGCGGGTCCTCTCGATTGGGAGAAGTTTAAGGTTGCTTTCCTTGATAGATTCTTTCCCCTTGAGATAAGGGAGGCAAATGTGGTTGAATTCATTAATCTTCGTCAAGGAAATATGAGTGTGAATGAATATGCTTTGAAGTTCACACAACTATCTATATATTCTCCCACCATGATTGCCGATCCTAGGGCAAGGATGAGTAAGTTCATTTCGGGTGTTTCTGAAATGGTGGTTAAAGAATGCCGTATCGCAATGCTCATTAATGACATGGACATATCTCGTCTCATGGTACATTCTTAACATATCGAAAAGGAAAAACTTATGAAAAGGTCTAGGGAGGTAAAAAGGGATAAGACCGGTGATGGTAATTTCTCTCATTCAAGGTCTGATGGACATGGTCGTTTAAGTTTCAAAAAATATTTTCCGGCCAAGCTTCCTCCAATGCTCCTTCTAATTTCAACAAAGATAGGGTGCCTAACCCTAAGCCTCAAGGAGGGAATGGTAGTGGATCTTCATTGCCTATGTCTACTTGTGCTAGGTGTGGAAAGAAGCACGAGGGTAAGTGCCTAGCCGGCATGGATGGTTTCTTTCGGTTGTGGTAAAAGTGGTCACAAAATGAGGGATTGACCAATTCTTATGGCTAAAGGAAGAGAGGGCAAGCAAGCTCCTACTAGTGGTTCAGGTTCCAATGCTCCCAAGAAAACTAGATTCTATGCACTTCAGACTCGTGGTGAACTAGAGGGTTCTCCCGATGTGGTTACCAGTATGTTGAAAGTCTTCCAACTTGATGTTTATTCTTTACTTGATCCCGGTGCTACTCTTGTTGATTTGGTAGAGCTTGATATGCTAGATTTTGATGTTATCCTTGGTATGGATTTGCTGCATTCATGATATGCTTCTATTGATTGTAGAACTCGTGTGGTCAAGTTTAAGTTTCCAAATAAGCCCGTACTAGAGTGGAAAGGGGGAAATTCTATGCCTAAGTGTCAGTTTGTCTCCTGTCTTAAAGCTAGAAAGATGATTTCTAAGGGTTGCATTTACTATCTAGTTAGGGTGAGGGACGTGAATTCTGAAACCCCTACTCTTGAGTCGTTTCCCGTGGTTAATGAGTTTCCAGAAGTATTCCCAGATGATTTACCCGGTATTTCTCTTGAAAGGGGAATAGCCTTCGGTATTGACCTTCTCCCAGATACGCAACCTAGTTCTATTCCTCCTTAACGAATGGCTCCAGCAAAACTAAAGGAGTAGAAGGAACAATTGAAACACTTGTTGGATAAGGGTTTCATCTGACCAAGTATCTCTTTGTGGGGTGCTCCAGTTTTGTTTGTTAGAAAGAAAGATGGTTCTCTTCATATGTGTATTGACTATCGTCAGTTGAACAAGGTTACCATTAAGAATAAATATCCTCTCCCAAGGATAGATGATCTGTTTGACCAACTTCAAGGAGCGAGTTACCTCTCTAAGATTGACCTTCGATCGGGTTATCACCAATTGAGGGTGAAAGAAAATGATATTCTAATAATGGCTTTTAGAACCCGATATGGTCATTTTGAGTTTTTTGTAATGTCGTTTGGTTTGACTAATGCTTTGACGATATTTATGGATTTGATGAATATGGTGTTTAGACAATACCTTGACATGTTTGTGATTGTGTTCATTCATGATATATTGATCTATTCGAGAAGTGAGGATGAGCATATTGATCATTTGAGGATCGTGTTGCAAATTCTAAAGGACCAACAACTTTTTGCAAAGTTTAGCAAATGTGAATTTTGGTTGAGGTCCATGGCGTTCCTTGGTCACATTGTTTCAAGTAAGGGTATTGAGGTAGATCCTAAGAAGGAGGATGCGGTCAAGAGTTGGCAAATACCTCTATCCCCTTCGGATATTAGAAGTTTCTTGGGTTTAGCTGGTTACTACAAAAGGTTTGTTGAGGGGTTTTCTTCGATTGCCTCTCCATTGACAGCATTGACTCAAAATAAAGCTAAGTTCATATGGTCCGAAGCATGTGAAAAGAGTTTCCAAGAATTGAAGGATAAACTTACTTCCGCTCCGATGTTGACCTTGCCGGAAGGGACTGATGGTTTGGTTGTTTATTATGATGCCTCAAGAATTGGGTTAGGATGTGTACTTATGCAAAAAGGAAAAGTTATTGCCTATGCTGCAAGGCAACTTAAGGTTCATGAAAAGAATTATCCTACCCATGACCTTGAACTAGCGGTGGTTGTTTTTGCCTTAAAGATGTGGAGGCATTATTTATATGGTGTTCATGTAGATGTGTTTACCGACCACAAGAGTTTGTAATATGTGTTTAATCAGAAGGATCTAAATCTTCGCCAAAGAAGGTGCCTTGAGTTATTGAAAGATTATAATATGAGTGTTCTGTATCACCCCGGTAAAGTTAATGTGCTGGCGGATGCTCTTAGTTGGTTATCTATGTGAAGTGTTGCTCACATTGAGGAAGATAAGAAAGAGTTGGTTAGGGATGTTCATAGATTGGCCCGGTTGGGTGTTCAGTTAATGGACTCTACCAAGGATGGTGTTATGGTTCACAATGGGTCGGAATCGTCTTTCATGGCGGATGTGAAAGCCAAGAAAGGTCTTGATGTGACTTTGGTTGAATTAAATGAAGCGGTGCTTAGGAAATCCATTGAGGCTTTCTTCCAAGGGGGAGGTGGTGTGCTTCATTATTAAGGTCGTTTGTATGTTCCCAATGTTGATGATTTGAGGAAAGATATGTTATCAGAAGCCCATAGCTCAGGATATTCCATTCACCCGGGAGCTACCAAGATGTACCGTGACTTGCGAGAGATCTATTGGTTGAATGGGATGAAGAAGAATATTATGGGATTTGCGGCTAAATGTCCCAATTGTCAACAAGTGAAAGTTGAGCATCAGAAACCGGGAGGTTTGTCTCAAGATATTATCATTCCTACTTAGAAGTGGGAAGATTTGAATATGGACTTCATCGTTGGGTTGCCTCGCACTCGGCGACAACATGACTAGATTTTGGTTGTGGTAGATCGAATGACAAAATTAGCTCATTTTATTCCCTTCAAGATTTACTATTCGGCGGAGGACTATGCTAAGTTGTATTTGAGGGAAATGATAAAGTTGCATGGAGTGCCTTTATCCATTATCTCTGATCGTGGTACCCAAATCACTTCTCAGTTTTGGAAATATTTTCAAAAGGGTCTTGGTACTCGTGTTAAGCTTAGTACGACCATTCACCTCCAAACCGATGAGCAAGCGGAGCGTACTATCCAAAATTTGAATGATATGTTAAGAGCTTGTGTGATTGATTTCAAGTGTAACTAGGATTATCACTTGCATTTGATTAAGTTTGCATATAACAATAGTTGTCACTCGAGTATTTGTATGGATCCATATGAGGCCTTGTATGGTAGGAGGTGTAGGTCTCCTATAGGTTGGTTTGAGCTGGGTGAAGTTTCCCTGATAGGTCTCGAGTTGGTACATTAGGCTATGGAGAATGTTTGACTTATCAGAGAAAGGTTGAGAACGGCTCAAAGTTGGCAAAAGTCCTATCCCAATGTTAGAAGAAGAGACCTTGAGTTTGGTGTTCATGATTGGGCTTACTTGAAAATTTTACCTATGAAAGGTGTGATGAGGTTTGGTAAGAAAGGGAAGCTTAGTCCCTAATATGTAGGCCCATATGAGATTTTGAGACATGTTGGTAAGGTTGCTTATGAACTAGAATTACTTAATGAATTGACATCAGTGCATCCAGTTTTCCATGTCTCCTTGTTAAAGAAATGTGATGGTGATCCGGAATCTATAGTTCCCTTAGAAGGTTTGGGAGTTAAGGAGAAGCTCTCATATGAGGAAGTTCCGGTTGAGATTTTAGACCGGCAAGTCAAGAAGTTGCTTCCGTTAAAGTTTTGTGGAGGAATCCGTTAATTGAGGGTTCTACTTGGGAGGCCGAGGCCGATATGATGTCCCGATATCCTCATCTCTTTCTTTCTACCCCTACTCTAGCTTGAAGTAATGAGTTACTCATGGCTTACTCTTTTGGTGTCATGTGTCTTAGATATTCCCATGATTTCCTAATTTATGCATTTTCATGAAAAAGCTTAAGTTTTGAGAAAATGAGTCAACTTTATTTATGTCAATTTGAGTATTAGTTTCATATAGACTTCATGATATGATGTTTTGAACATGCCTTAGATTGGAGTTGATATTTCCTCCTCGAATATGTGCATTGAATGCATGATGGGCTGTTAGATTTAATTTCCACCCCTCTTATGATGTGTTGAATCTCATTCGAGGATGAATGATCCCAAGGGGGAGATAATGTAACACCTCGAATTTGAGAAAGGGCAAAATAGCAATTTTCAGAAGTTCCTGGTGCCATCCGACGGAGGCCAACAACGACCCGTGGAGTGAACCACGGACAGTAGGTCTGGTTCATAGATTGGCCACCCAAATAGGCTTAAAGGACCACGAACCATGACCTGGACCAACAGACCGTCGTAGGGTCCACGATCCGTGGATTGAGGTCTGTGGATCATGTTCTCAAAGTCCAGTCTCTGATGAAGACGAGGGATGTGCAGGACGGACCGTCGGTCAAACCACGGTCCGTCGGTCAAGGCCCGTAGGTCGAAGGTCGGCACTTATTTTTAGGGTAGTTGGGTCTTTTCCTAATTATTTTATCCTAATACTATGTCATTTTACCTATGCCTAAGACCCCTATATAAGTGATTTAAACCTCCAAATTAATTAATTCTCTTCAAATTCACCAAAAGAAGTTAAGTCTTTCTCTCCTAAAGATATTTCTGTCACTAGAAGGTTGAAGAAGAAGATTCAAGATAGGGTTCAAGATCAAGCCTTCATTCTTCAATTGGTTTTGGGCTTTGATAGTAATTTATGATAGTTTTCATCCAAGGATTCCTTCCATTTATGGAGTACCAAACTTCTCCAATTTTCAAGTTAGAAATCCCCAATTGAGTTAGGGTTTTTCTTCTATGTTATGGGTTCTCTTGATTATTGATTTAAATGATTGGATTATGATCTCTTATGCATGTATTGATGAAATACTATGATTTTATGATGATTTCCCATGAACCCATGTAAATCCCACATTTTCCAAGTTATGATGATATTATGTGGGTTTTGAATTATGAAAGAAGAGTTTATGAATTTAAGCATGTTCTTATGGGATTTATGTAAATTCTTTAAGGATGCTTTGAGAGTGAAGTATCAATGATGATGTTGTTGTGTTGTTGGAAGGATTTTCTCATATACACATGAAAGTATGATTGTGAAAGGTTTTCTCACATAATAAGGATTCTAAGGTTGAAAGGTCTTCTTACCTAAATGAATCAAAGATAAAGAGTTATCCTAATAAAACCTAGCTTGGATTGGTTGTTGAATGATACCTTTCCATGGATGACATATGACTTAGCTTGGATTGGCAAGAAGACGTGCCCTTCCATGGATAATAAGAACAAGTTAAGAAAATGACTATTCTATTGGATTTACGCTTAGCACCGAGAGGATATTGAGATGAGAGCTCTCCCGTTAGTAGAGGTCGGGTTTCTAGAAGCAATCTCCTTATCCCTTACATATGTGCCCCCATAGGATGATTGTATAGATAGACATTATCTAGTGTATCCACAATAGCTAGAAGTTCATGGTCCTTACCTTGGCAAGTAGGACAACCCTTTTTGGTGTGGGAGACGCCGGGGGATCATGTTATAGCTCATATGGTCTCTATGTTGCTTAAGGCTACTTCCCACAATAATAATGAACTAAGGTTATTTCAATAAGTATCTCACATGTGTTCAAAGGTTTTAAAGATTTTAGCTTGCATTGACCATGTTAATGACTTATGTTTTCTAACCCTTTTTATATAATATTTTACCTTGGTCATTGCATGTCATGAAATATCCTCTTTTAACATGATTTAAATGTTTATATGTATGGCTATCATACTTGGTACATCATTGTACTAACGCATACTCTTGCCTACATTTCCCCAAATGTAGGGTCCGACGGTCAGGGTTCTTAGTTTCGTGGCTAGAGGTTGATTTGCGATATTTCCAAGCTTTCGTGAGTCCTCATGCTTCGAGGACTGATTCTCATGTATTTCAGTTTTCTTTATTACTTTCAGTTTCGTACATGATGTATGGGCTAGGCTCAATTTCATTCTATTATATTAGATGGTTATTGAGACAAGTGTTTTGACTTCCGCTTTGCTTTTATAAAACTTTGGACTTGAAATATTGCATTTATTTCCTTTGTTCTATTTTTGGTGTTATGAATGCTAAGTGGCTTGTATGGGCCTCTCGGTGTCCTATACGCCATGTTACATCTAGGGTGTACCCCTGGGTCGTGACAATGTAACACCTCAAAAATTAGAAAGTTGAAAAGGAAAGGAAAATTGTAGTTTTGGCATTGATCTAGTGGTCTATGAGACAGATCTACGGAATGTTGGAAACCCTATAGGCCATAGGAAGGGAACCATAGAACTATAGTTGACTTTTTGGAATTTTAAGTTTCTATATTTTGACCTACGAATGAACAAGATAATCCATAGGAAATTATATGAGTTGTACAAGGGTTCCGTAGGGCTAATCTAGACTTTGTGAAAAATTTGGGTTAAATTGAGATCTACGGGTAATTTCTATGGATGGTAGAAAGTTAGACGGTCCGTAGAATGGTGTCGTATGAAGTTAGCCAATTTAAGGCCCTGGTAACACGACCTACGGTTGACTAGTACGGTTTAAAGGAATTTCTACAGTCCATAGGTCCAAACCGTGGGGTCCTTCGGGAATTATTTATTAATGGTATTTTGGTATTTTCCCGTGCATCTAATATCTATACTATGTCATTTTGACCCTAAGTTTAAGTTCTATAACTATGTTCCCTAAAACTTACCCCAACTCTCTCATTCTGTTAAAAACCCCAAATCCCATCCACATTGATCTTCTCTAATTCTCTCTCAAGTTTAAGAAGAAAGATAGGTTTCAAGCTTCAAGTATCCTTTTTCCTCCATTTATTTTTGGTTTTTATTATCAAGGTATGCATGGTTTCATCAATGGGTACCACTCACCCATTGAGACCCAAAGATTTCTAAATTCTCTAAGTTTAATTTCAACAAATTGATTAAGTTTTAATTCAATTCTTCATGGGTTCTAATTTTGTTGATTCAATTGTTTGATATTGATCTTGTCACGATTGTTTTAAATCAATTGCATGCTTTCCAATTGATTTCATATGAACTCATACATTATTCAATATTTTGACTATGAGCTTAAAGATATTAACTTATGAAGACACTATGAATCTATGAATGATGTTTAAAGAAAGCTATGCATGATTTATGAAAAGGAATGTTTTATGATCTAGGTTTCTTTAAGATAAGCATCAATGAAATTGTGAAAGGATTTTCTCACATATTAAGGAATCATGATTGGTTAAAGATTTTCTCACATGTGCATGATTCATGATTTAAGGAGCTACTCTATGATATTTTAAGCTTGGATTAGTAATGTAATTGTGCTTTCCATGTGTGATGATATGTTATGAATATGAACATTCCTTTGAGATTTTACTTAGCACGAAGAGGATATTGAGATGGGAGCATGATAATTTCATGGTGATCGTAATGTTGTGGGATCAATAGGCGCCATCATTGTTCCTCTACTTCCACTCGAACATATGTTTGTGGTCACTAGTAGTCTGATGCAAATGCTCACATCTAGAGGGTTGTTTCACGGTATGCAATCCAAAGACCTATATGCTCACTTGAGTAAAGTCATTAGCGTTTGTAAGAGTCGTGTGGGAAGACCAGATTAAGACATAAATGTAAATGAGTTACGTGTGTTCCCATTATTATTGATGGGTGATGCTACCATGTGACTATTTGAGCTTCCATATAACTCAATTACCACATGGGATGAGTTGCACAGAGTGTTCTTTGAAAAATACTTCCCGTTGTCAAAAAAGTTGAAGCTTAACGATAAACTCAACAACTTTATGGCTCTACCTGGGACAGATTTACAGGTTTCATGAGAAGTGTATCGAACCACTAAATTGATGATAAGTCACTCAAGGAGTACTTTTATAGAGGATTGTACGAAAATTGAAAAGCGATGTTAGACCCTATCGCTGGAGGATCATACGGAGCTAACTTATGTCACCATATTGCACAAAAGCTTGAAAAGATTTCCAAAAATAATAAAGCATGGAGCAGCAGAACTTCAGCTACTGCATAGAGCTCTTTTTTGGTACAAGCCACTCATAATCAAGCGAGTGAATATATACATCAAGAGGTGGCATAGTTAAGAAAATATGTGGGATTGGTGTTGAAACATTTGGGTGGGGTGTGTGGAGAAAGTTAATGCATTCAGCTACAAGAATAGAGCACCACTGCAAGATGAGTATATATGTTAAAAACATGATAATTTTGTGAATGAGCAGACGAGGGTTTCTTGACTAACGCCCAAGCATCTAAGTAGGATAATTAGCTCTAAGGTAAGGGAAATGAAGGTCGAAACTACAATAACTACAACCGTGTAGGGCACTATAATTGCGATATTAATTACAACTAGAATGGGAATAACAACAGAAACGATAAGAGTGGTCCATATGTTCCACCAGGGAAGTTTTAATTGCATTGAGGATATGATATCTAAGATGATGAAAAGGTTTGACTGGACATATGATAATGTGAAAGAGATGCGTACAGATCTATCAAGCATTAGACAAAAGGTATATTCACATGCAATATCCATTAAACAGATTTAGTAGCAGTTGAGTCAACTATGTTTGACACAAATTCATGCCCACAAGGAACATTTCCCAGCAATATTATCCGAAATCCAAATAATGATGGACAATGCATGGCAGTCACTACTCGAGGTGGAAAACAGACTGTTGACCCTCTTATGCAGAATGACGTGGGAAGTGCGAAGAAACTAGAAGAGGCTAAAGTTGAAGTTGAGAAAGAAGAGGAAGTCACTCAAAAGATTGTTTGGATGCCTCGACCTCCTCCCTCTTTTCCACAAAGATTGGTCAAGAAAACTGAGTAAGGAAAATATTGACCGTTCATAATAATGTTGAAACAACTCTCGATAAATGTTTCTTTGATTGAAGCACTAAATCTGATGTCGGGATATGCTACATTTATGAAAGATCTATTGACCAAAAAGAGGGTCGTCAATTTTGAAGGGAATGGCAAGTCGCAACATTGTAGTTCCATTATTACTAGATCATTAGTGTAAAAGAAGAAGGATCCTAGAGGGTTTACCATTCCATGTACGATTGGCGCGTTACACTTTGCTAAAGCCCTATCTGACTTGGGTGCTACCATTAATTTGATGCCGCTACCAGTGTTCAAAAATGTTGGGCTTGGGAGTCCCCAAATTGGCTGCAATGCGGCTACTTATGGCTGATCACATTGTAAAGAAACCAATTGGGGTTCTACAAGATGTTCTTGTCAAAATTGAGACGTTAATATATCCTATGGATTTCATGATATTAGACTGTGAGGTTTACTTTGAAGAACCCCATCATTTTAGGGAGAAAATTCCTTGCTACTGGGTGTGCTTTAGTTGATATGGAGAGAGGCCAGATGAAATTCATATTGAAGAATGAAAAGGTAACATTTAATATCTATAAATTGATGAAGAATCAAAGTGATCTTAAGGTGGTGTCCATAGTTAATTTGACTATTGCGGAGCAACCAGATGTACCAAGTGAGGAGAGATTATGTGTTGGAGCACTAGCGGTTGTGATCATAAATTTTGATGGAGAGCACATTGAGCAGTATAATGAGATGATTGTCGCACTTAGAGGTTTCAGAAGGTTTTTTCATACACCAAAGAAGATGGATTTCGGTATGATGAATAATGAAACTCTGCTTTAAAAATCGTCCATTGATGAGCCCCCAAAGTTGGATCTAAAAGCTCACCCATCTCACTTAAGTTATGTGTTTTTGGGTTAGAATAATACTTTGCCAGTCATCATTGTTGTTGATTTGAATGAAGGGAAAGTAGAGGCTTTGATATCGGTGTTGAGAAATTTTAAAAGAGATATTGGATGGACAATTACTGACATTATAGATATTCCACCGGGCAAATGTGATCATAAGATCAAACTCATGCCTGATTATAAATCGAGCAGTGAGCACTAGAGGAGACTTAATCCACCAATGCAAGAAGTTGTGATGAAATATGTTATCAAGTTGTTGGATGTTGGGGTGGTTTACCATATCGCTGACAGTAATTGGGACAACCTTGTTTAATGTGTGCCTAAGAAGGGAGGAATTACAGTGGTTCCCAATGAAAAGAATGAGTTAATACCAATGAGGTTGGATACTGGTTGGAGATTCTGCATGCATTATCACAAGTTGAATGCATGGAAGGAGAAAGATCACTTCCCAATGTTATTTATGGACCAAATGTTAGATTGTCTTGCTGGTAAGGGTTGGTACTATTTTTCTGGATGGGTATTTGGGCTACATATCAAATCTATATCGCTTTAAAAGACCAAGAAAAGACTATTTTCACTTTCCCATATGAAATATTTGCATTCAAGAGGATGTCATTCAGGTTGTGTGATGCACCATCGACTTTCTAGCGTTTCATGATGTCTATATTCTCAGACATAGTGGAAGATACTATCGAGGTATTTATGGATGATTTTCTATGGTAGGTGACTCATTTGATGATTGTTTGACTCATATATGTGATGTTTTGAAACAATGTGAAGAATGCATTCTTATGCTAAATTGGGAGAAGTGTCACTTCATAGCGAAAGAGGGCATGGTTCTTGGTCACGATATCTCTCACAAAGGCATTGAGGTTGATAAAGTGAAAATCAAGGTGATTGAAAAGTTGCCCCCACTTATCTCTATGAAGGGTGTGAGAAACTTTCTGGGACATACTAGTTTTAATCGAAGATTTCTCCAAGATAGTGCACCCATTATGCAAGTTACTTGAAAAATAGATTAAAGTTTGAGTTTGATGATTCGTGTCTGAAAGAGTTTGAAAGGTTGAAAGAAAAGTTGATTTCTGCACCGATCATTTTTTCACCAGATTGGGGACAACCGTTCAATGTTATTTGCGATGCGAGTGGGGTGGCACTTGATGTAGTATTAGAGCAAAGGCTTGAGAATATTCTTCATCCATATACTATGCGAGTAAAGTCCTGAATGTTGCTAAAAAGAATTACACTATCATTGAACAAGAATAGCTTGTGGTAGTCTTAGGGTTTGAGAAATTTTGGTCCTATTTGCTTGGCACTAAAGTCATTGTGAAAACACTAACCAGGCAGCTTTGATGTATTTTATGGCTAAGAAGGATGGGACACTGAGACTAATTCGATGGGTGTTATTGTTACAAGAGTTCATTTTCGAGGTAAAAGATACAAAAGGGACAAAAAATTAAGTTGTTGATCACCTGTCTAGATTAGAAGAAGAAGAAATGTTGAAGTTGGCTGATAGAGTTAAGATAGATAATACATTTCCAGATTAACATATTTTGATTGCCTCATATGATGTTATCCCTTGGTTCACATATTTTTCTAACTATTTGGCGATTTATGTGGTACCTTCAGATTTGTTGTTTCACCAAAGGAGAAAATTTATGTCTTATGTGAAGAGGTTTTTTTGGGAAGAGCCATAACTATTCCATGTCTGTGTCGATGGGATTATTTGTCGTTGTGTTCCTGAGGTTGAGATGAAGAGTATATTGGAAGCATGCCATTTGTCTCATGTTGGTGGTCATCATAGTGGTATCTAGACTGCTAAAAAGATTTTGCAGTGTGGGTATTATTGGCCTACCATTCACCAAGATGCTCATGATTTCGCCAAGTAGTGTGATCACTGTCAAAGAGAATGAGGTATTTCAAGGAAGCAAGAACTCACTTACTCTAATTTTGGTGATTGAACTGTTTGATGTGTGGGGGGTTATTTTTATGGGTTCATTTGTGAGTTCTACTAGGATTAAGTACATACTTGTAGAGGTTGACTATGTGTCTAAATGAATTGAAGTTGTTGCGCTTTCAAACAATGAAGAAAGAGTATCATTGCATTCCTGATAAACAATATGTTCTTTAGAATTGGTACACCAAGGAATATTATGAGTGATGGAGGTTCTCACTTTTTTAATAAGTTATTTAAGGCGTTTCTTGAGAAATATGGTGTTTGGCATTGCGTGGAAACTCCTTACGATCTGCAGTCTAGTGGGCAAGTTGAGGTGTCAAATAGAGAGATCAAGTAAATCCTCTCAAAGACTGTGAATGCGAACATAACTGACTGGTCAAGAAATCTTGATGATGCTCTACGGGCATATCATACTGCATTCAAGACTCAAATAGGTATATCCCCTTACCAACTTGTGTTTGGGAAGTCTTGTCACTTTCAGAAGCCAGAGCACAAAGCTATGTGGGCACTCAAGAAGTTGAATCTAGATTGGGGTGCTGCATCAAATATGAAGTTTAATGAGTTAAATGAACTTGATGAGTTTCACCTGAAAGCGTATGATAGTTCAGCCTTATATAAAGAAAATATGAAGAAGTATCATGATCAAAAGATCGAAATGTGATAATTTGATTGTGGTGATTTGATCCTTCTCTTCAACACAAGGCTTTATTTATTTCCTGGCAAACTCAAGTTGAAGTGGAGGGGGTCGTTTTTAGTTGTACGTAAGTTTTCACATGGAGAAGTTGAACTAGAGAATGATGAGAGAACAAGGTTCAAGGTGAACGATCAGAGAATAAAACTCTACAAGGTATAGCCAGAGGAAGTCAAAGAGGTGATTGAAGAATGAGATCTTAATAAAGTCTAAGTAATCAACAAGTTTGCGTCGTGCGCGACGTTAAATCAAACACTCTTTGGGAGGCAACCCAAAATGTTTAGTATAGTTATTTTTGTTTGTTTTCTATTTTTAGTTTTGTTTTTAAGCTAGAATAGGTTAACTTAGGGTCCATGTCAAATTGCTGTCAAGAAAAATTAAAACAAAGGCCTAATATTTGCTACATGTGCAGGAAAGAAAGGAAATTCTGAAAAAATTTAAATCGTAGAGGATTCTACAGATGGGTCCTATGGGGCGTAGCAATTCCTATGGACTGTAGGCCCTATTCGTATAACATTGGTGAAACAAAAATCATTTAGGACTTGTTCAATAAGTCCCATATATGAGTCGTATTTCATTGGAAGAACCGTAAATGGCGACCGTAAAAACCTAAGCCCAAATACAACTAAAAGTTAAGATCTAAGAATACACAATACAAATTGTAGAAGTTTCTACGACCCGTAGTCTGTACTCGTAGACTCCATATATGTTTCTAAAATTCTCTAAGTATAAAATCGTTCTACAGTAGCTCTCTACGGCTTGTAAGATGTCCAACGCCTTCAGATGGGCTTACATCAGACCCGGGGTATTCATATTTAATGAGCCGACCCGAAACCCTTCCAAATAAAACACCCTAAGTTATAATTCATTCCCCCAAATCAACTGTTACGACCCCCAATATTCCCTCCTTTTCAAATCATTCATCACTTCCCAACCATTTCCCTTCTCCATTTATACACATAAACTTTCATTTCCCCAATTTTTCCCCATAATCTCCATCTCCCCCAAGAATTTAGTAAAAAAAATTGGCCGCGGGTCAGTGAGAGCATAAAGTCATTTGAGTCGTTGTCGCAGTCAAACACTCTCACACAAAGGTATGAATTTCATCCTTAGTTCATTTAATGTTGTTGAAATTGAACAAAAACTTGAGTTAGGGTTTAAAATTTTGACTTGTGATCACCTTAAATTAAATAAACCCTAGGGATGCTGGTGCTTTGTGAGTGTTGTTATGAAATGGTATGTAGTTCTATGTTTAGAATTAGGTTGGGCTGATGTTTACTGAAATAACAAATGGATGTGTGAAATAATCACATTGATCCAGGCGACTTGTGACCTACGAAGGTATTCTATGGACCGTTGACCTATCTAAGATCCGTAGTTGACCTTTCTAGACATGCCTGAAGTACCAGTATTCACTATTTCATGCTAACCTTTGTATAGAGGCTATCTACGGGCCGTAGAAATATCTACGGACCACAGATAGGAATCGTACAAGAAGCCTAAAAGAGTAAATTAAATGAGGGGGACTACGAAGCCTATATACGATCTATAGAAATTTCTACGGTTCATTGATAGGTCTCGTAGTCCATGTATGCAATTCTAGTAGCTTAAGTTAGGAACTACGATTTGACCTACGGTCCGTAGAAAACTTGACAAACCTTACTGGCGAACTGATAAATTCTCAACTACACCTTATCCAATAATAGGTGTAGGCGATCGTAATCTATTATAAAAACCTAACGAAGAGTTCGGGTCGAACCCACAGGGAGCGCTACAAGTTTGAATTCAGTTACAAAGTTACAAATGTGATCTAATTGGCGGTAGGAATAGAAATTATCGAATGTATTTAGATAAATTGAAAGGGGTGACAACAAATGTCAGATGGGGGAATTGGTTTGTTAATTAGCAACTAAAACAAATACGAAAATAGGGGAATCAACAATGTAGATAGGAATTCTCGCGATGTGATCGACTATAGGCTAATTTCGCTATATGGGTAATTAAAATTTACTAACATTTGCTAAAACTCAGAGGGTAGGCAAGACTATAGATGCACCAGCTTTCTCTCGAACAACTACTACGAATCAAGCGAGTTCTCTCGAACCTCGACAAGCTTAACAATATAAACAACCCAAAACCTTAATTTCTCTACTCTCTCGAGCTAGATAGGTAGAATTGGGTTTAGGATTCACTCTCTCGAGTTGAACCCACATAAACCCAATAACTACAACCATTAATCGATAACCTTGGTTCCAAAAGTTCTCTCTCAAGCAAGCCCAGAACTCTAATTTAGAATTGCATTTGCTACCACAATTCCTAGATTAAAACACAACTATCGATTAAACCCACTTCGATTAAGCATTTAAATCAGTAAATAGCAATACCCAAGCTAATTAAGCCAATAATCACATGATCACACCCCTAAAAATTGGGGTTTTAGCTACATATCATAAAAAGAGAGAAACAGTTACCAACTATATTAGCCATGAGCTGGGTAAAAGTTTCCAAGTCTCTAGAATGCTCCAAATTGAATTAGTTCGAAAAGCCAATTGAAAATCCTCAAAATTAAGCCTCAAAAGCTTCAAAGTCTACAATGGCAACTCAAAAACTCAGAGAAAACTCTAATTCTAAGACTTGTGGAATCAGAACTCCTAACTCTTCCTTTAAAGTTTCAATTTATAGTTTCCCAAATTTTGACCTTCAGGGTAATTAGGCAAAGTAAGTCGGGCGTCGCCAACCCGGTCGGCGATTCGCCCTTCACTCCAATCCATTGCCGGTTTGCATTGGCTTGTAGTCCTCAAGGTTCTGTAACTTTAGGCGATCAAGGTTTCTATCGCAGAGTCGTTCGGCGATCCCCTGACTGCCCAATTCTGTCACCAAGTCGGTTCTTCCCCATGGCTGTCATGCTGGAACTTTGGGCGAGCTAAAGAGCCACTCGGCGATTCGCCGAGTGGTCTTGGCGATTTCTTCACTTCTTCAGCTTGTTTGTTCCTTTTTGCCCGGTAGTGTTCTTGCCTTGCTCCTTAGCCTTCATAGCTGCAAATCAACACTTTAACATCATTTTAAAGCATAAATTAGGCATTCTATGACACTTATACTATCAAAACAAAGCCCTAAATGATTTGAAATCTCGGATTCATCAACACCCCCAACTTAAACTTTTGATTGTCCTCAAGTAAAACTCAAGATCAATCCGTTCAACAAGGATGTCTACAAACGGTGTTGTTTAAGACTCAACATAAATGCACACAAAAGGTTCAAACTACACATACAATGCTCAATTGTGCACTCAATAATTCAAATTGTGACTCACGATTATCAAGTATACTCAAGCTCACAATGCTTGCCTCAAATGCAAGTTCAAGCTCAACAAAGGGACTTAAATGCCCTCACAACAAAGATGATTCCATATTCACACAAAATTTCCCTACAATTTAAGGTCCTGGAATCACATACAACTCTCACACTCAAAAAGATGAACACATGCATGACTCCACCCATAGGCTTGCCCTTATTTACCAATCAACATTCGTTTCAGCTCACTCAAGATCACAGAGGTCTTTTTAAAGCTTGTAATGGGGATGAGTGTAAAGGTATGTTTATTTAGGCTTAGTGGCTTCTACCTTCATGAAGTATGGCCTGAAAATCACTTTTTCTCCTTCTTTTTCAAATTCAAATATGTTCATAATCCACCCCATTATTCAACTAAACATGAATCACCAGATAACCCATTTCTTTTGCAATTTTCACATAGTTTATTTCACAACACTTCTTTTTCAGTCTTTTTCATTTTGTTTTCAACCTTTTACTTCTCTTTTTTTTACATAGAGGGGTCCCATCTTTTTCAAAACAATCCATCAAAGGGGGAATTTTTCACACTTCTTGACTTTCCTTCTCTTTCACCACACCCCCAACTTAGACTTTTGGCCTAAGTTGGCTATTCAAACGAACCAATACTTCATGAAGGTTATGGGTGATGGGATAAAGAGGTCAAAATTGTTCAAGTTTCTTCCAAAGAAAATGATAGGCTCAAAAGGTGCTGAGAAAGGTTCACACTTCTCACAAGGTTGGCCACAAAGAAATATATTGTCAATTTGGTTCACTCTTCAAAACTTTTGCCTAAGATAATTTTAATTGCTTTCTTCACTCAATCAATCGGACCAACGGGGCAACTTCTTGGTGTCATCAAGCACAATGTTCAAGACAACCTCACCACACAAGGCATTGATAAAATTATCAAAGAAGACTCCACATTTTCTAGCTAGCGTGCAATGTTCATCACAAGAGACTTAATCGACAATCGGCTAGTCACAACGAGATGCTAAAAGTTCACATATTGCCTATGTAACTTAGTTTGCCTCATCGTAGCCGCACATTCATTTTATTCAATTAAGAGCACTATTCAAATCATCGATATTGACCATAACCGACACTCAAATTTGAACAAGAACAACCACAATTACACACCAAAGAGGTGGCAACAATTTTCTAATTTGGTTCAAAATCATTTTCGTATTAAAACAATGGACCACAAAGTGTCAACAACCAAGATATATATAAACACCAATAGGCTCCAATATTCACAAAACTAAAACCAAAAACAGACCAATATTGATAAAAACAGCCCAAGAGAGGAGGGTATGGAAATACCTCACCCCGCCAACAAAAATAAGCAGTTGTCCTCAAATGCAAATAAAATCAGAAATAGTCTAAAAAGAAAATAGAAAGGGAGGCAAAGGCTAGGCCTGGGGTGAAGTCTGCATGTCGATAACTTTCTCTGTCAAGGCATCAGTGTCCGGTGTCTCATCATCCTTGGCTCTACTAGAGCCCACCATAGACGAGTCCTGGAGCGATGCCTGCCTAGCAGTCTCAAACATGGCACCCTCCTAGTCAGCCAAATCCTCATAGACTGTCTCCTCATGGACACCAAAATGCTTCTCATCTGTCTTAGCCTCGGACTCAGCAGCAACATCATCATCTCTAGTCTCATCTGCGGTAGTAGTCAGAGACACCTCAGAACAAGCTGGAACATCTTTGCTCGGGACCTCGGGAATCTACACTGTACCAAACAGCATAGATAAATCAGTGGACTTTAGCTCATCCACATCCTTCCTCACTCCAGCAATCTCGACCTTCAAGGCCGTCACCATATCTGTAGCTCCCTGGCCCTTCTCACACTCCTCCACTCTCACAGTAAGGGCATCCAAGGATAACCTGTGGCCCTCAATGTCAGCCCTAATGGGGGCTAAGGCAGCACCAATAGCCCGCTCTATCATCCCAGTCAAAGAGACCTCTACCCGGGAGGCACGCGCATCAGTAGATTGAGCCAAATGGCCCATATTGTAAAGCATAGCCTGGGTGATCGGGGGTCTGGATGCAGAATCAGTAGCAATAAAAGATCTAGTGGGAGGGGGTGCAGTAGATGTACTAGGAGTCTCAGAAACAGAAGGGCCAGAAGTACCTGAGGGCTCACTAGTCTGAGGGGGCATGATTGCCTCTGTAGGAACCATATCAACGTCGACCTCCGGGGATATATCCACCGGTACTGTCCTCCTCCTGTTAGCCTCATCCTGCATGTACTCGGCCTCAATACGCCGGATGTCAGTAGAAGAGGTGGGTGTCACCTGCACATCCGTCTTTGTATGTCTTGAAACACGGGCCTGTTTGCACAGCTCGGTGATCAACACTGGAAATGAGAGTGAGGTCTAGCTATGTTAGGCCCTCATGGCCATCTGTTGCTCAATCATCATCCTCGAGTTTAACTTCTGGTGATCAATAATGGACCTTAGATAGGCAACCTTCGAGTGTTAGAGGATGGACTCATTCGGGGATTGCATAATGGTGCTACTGATGAACCCGAACCAGTATCTAGCAACAATATTCAGGTCCTTCTCTATGGGTGCACCTGCCTCAATCCACCTCGGGGTGATATCGGAGAGAAGGGGTGCCAGCCAACCCTTAAGATCCACCAAATTCTTCTTCTTGATTAGGTCGATGTAATCGTGCACAATATCCATAGAACAGCCCAGCACCTCATTTATATCCGAGCATCGACACTTCACTTTCTTCCATCTAACAACCACAAAGTCGACCGGCTTCAACATGCTGGCCTTCTTCTTCCTTTAGGGACTAGCTCTCCGTACACCGCATAGAACTCCTAGACCCAAGTAAGAATGTAGGGGCCCCGGGGTTTTTAAAAAAATTCAAACTTGTGGAACTTGATAGTGTTCCACACCTCTGGATGCCTGTCAACCACACTGTCGGTAGACATTCTCTTATCTTCTAGAATGGTCCTCAAACCCTCAGCCCTTAATAAATTGAGTGACCAGGGAGGAGGACCCTGAACAGGTGGTGCCTGTACCACTATCTGTGCTGGAGGAGGAGCTGGAGCTGAAGCTGGGGGAGTAGGTTCCAGAATCCTAGCCGGATCATGTAAGGACTTGGAATGTAGCTCCGCTCTCTGTAACTGTAACAACTGGTCATCCTCCAGCTCAGAAATGGAATCTAGAGAGTCAGCCTGGTAGTCACCCTCACTGTCGGAGGTAGTGAGGTGCGTGGAATAGACCCCATCACTGTCGTAGCTCCCCTCTGTTGGTGTAACAACTACGGGCACCTTGCCCTTGCCTTTAATTCCCCTTGGAGGTAGTTTAGTAGCTGGTGCCCGGGAAATAGCCGCTTCCTTATTTATTACTATCCCTCGTGCCTGCTTCCGGGGAGGTTGGTTCCTTCCAGGTACTTTTGGTCTAGCCATACCAGCAAAACAATGTGAAAAACGTTAGATGAAGTGATAAAAACATGCAGGAAAATAGGTGCAGGAAGACTCACCGAACCTGTTGGCGAATCACCGAACCAATTTGGCGAGCCAGGTCGGGCTCACCGAAGGTTACTGAACAAAAATACTAAAAATTCAAAGCTCTTCGGCTATGTCCAGGGCCATTCGGCGGATCGCTGACACCAATCGGCAAATTAGAAGTAGCTCGCCAAAAGTTACTGATTAATTTCAAGAAAATAGGGCGTAGAAGGGCGATCAGGAAGAACGTTCGGAGAGTCACCGAGTGAACTCGGCGAGCAAAGGCATATAGCAACAAGTTACAGAACACAAAAACCATATTTAGTGAAATATAGGGCGATCAAGGGGGTGTTAGGCGAGCCGTCGAACCACTTGGCGAGCTCGACCCAGCTCGTCGAGTAGCACAACGTGCCAATTTTTTACCCCGTACTTCAAAATCAAACCCGTAGCCCACGATAATAAAATTAAACACCAAAAATATGCAATTGACACCAGACCCATAAGACCCTTTCCCTCGGGGTACTCAGATTTCCCCCAATTTGACCAAAATTGATCAATTGATGTCTTTTGCCCTTAAGAATAACGTCAACCACTCTATCATTGGGATAATTTCGACAATTAGCACAATTCGGGGTTACTCAGACTTCACCGGGCTCGACCCATCACATAATCAATACAAACCAACAATTTAATCAATTATCGACACGGGAATTAATCATTTTATAACCAATTAATTACGAATTTATTTAAAGACGGGTAAACCAACAATCTAATGAGTCCAAGGTTTGGACTCATTTAGGGCTTTGTTTATATAGATTTAGTGTCCTCAAATGCTTATTTTGTGCCAATAACTGATGTTAAATCCTTGATTTTACACGAATAGGGATTGAGGAACAAAGCAAGGACACTAACTTGCAAAAAGGAACAAAACGAGGTGAAAAAATGAAGAACGACAAGCCGGGTGATCGCCAAGTTCACTTGGTGAATCGCCGAATGGCTATATGACCCTCCAAAGTTCAAGTGTGACAAGACCTAAGGGAAGAAACCAAGTCGGTGAGAGAAATGAGCAGTCGGTGGATTGCCGAGTAGTTCCGTGATATAGTGCTAGATCGCCCAAAGTTACAGACCTTGAGGATGCTGAATGCCAAGGCAGAAGGGCGATGGAAGTGACCAAAGGGCGGCTCACCGAGTGGTTCGGCCAGCCCGACTTACTTCGCCGAATGAGCTTTCATAGCTTATTTTCAGCGACTATAAATGTGTTTTTGAACATTTAGTTTGTATCAATTTTCATATCTATCATCAATCTTTTTATCAATTACTTTGGAGAACAGTTTTTCTCTAGTTTTTCCTTTAGCTTTGAAGGATTAAAGAAATTCACTTTTGTGAAATTAGAAGTGGGTCTTTGAGATTCATCAATTTGGACCATTGTAAAGATGAAATCACTCTTACCCAGTTGATGGAAACTCAATTTGGTAACTGTTTTTATCTTTTTATAATGTCTAGCTAAAATCCAATTCTTGAGGTGTGATTATGTGATAATGGGCTGATTTAGCTTATGGGTATTGCTAATTATTAGTTTAAATGCTATTTAAAAGTGAGTTCAATCATTTATTGTGGTTTAATTAAAGAATTGTAGTTGCAAATGCAGTTTTACCTTTCTGTTCTTTACTTGATCCATAAAGAGGTTTTAGAACTAAGGTTTTTGATTGATGGTCTGTGGGTATTAGGTTGACCTGGGTTCATCTCGAGAGAGTGAATCCTAAACCCTTTTCCACACATTCAGCTCGAGAGAGTGAATGGACTAAGCTGTGGGCTGTTCTTAATTTGCATGCTTGTTGATGTTCGAGAGAAATCAACTTGATTCGGGGTAAATTGTTCGAGAGAAAGTTTACCTCCTTTATAGCCTAGCATACTCACTAATATTTAGCTATTTTCTAATAGTTTCAATTACCAATATTTCTACATTAGCCTATAATCAATCATATCCCAAGAACCCGTCTCATTATTGTTAATTCGTATTGTTTGTGACTGTTGTTTGTAGTTGAAAATAAAAACCAAAACCCCCATTTGCCATTTGTGTCACTCCCTGATTTGAATGATGTTTTTACTAGATAATTTTTATTCCTATGACTGATTTGACCGCATTCTTACTTTTCAAATTGAATCTGAAACACGTACCGCTCCCTGTGGGATTCAACCCCAACTCATTTAGTTGGGTTTTATACTGATTAACGACCGTTGACCCTTAGAATTGGATGAAGTGTCTTTGAAGTATTATTAATCAAAATGGCGACGCTGTCGGAGAGTGGTGTTTTTAAAATTCTTTTGGTGAAGTTGGATTGTGTTCTTATTAGTCATAGTTCAATCTACTTACTTTCATTTTTGATTTGTGTGTTACTTGTTGAGCAGAGGACATGAGTGTAAACGATAGTAATGGCAACCAAGTGGGCCACCCTATTTTCGAAGATGATGATTCTTAGGGATAGCATCCTACATTTCAAGCACTTGGAGTGTGAGACTATCCATGAGTTGTGGCTGAGATTTATGACACTATTGCTGCAATGCCCAACTCATGGAATCCCAGATAAGATGCTACTGGACTGTTTCTATAGAGGTCTTGGTCCTGAAAATAGAGGAGTGGCTGACCAACTTTCTACAAGTGGTCTAATACGACAACCCTATGCAATGGTATCCCAACTCCTCGATCGCATGACTAAGACCATCAAGGAGCAACAAAGAGACCAGCATCTGGCCAACATGTTAACCCAACTGGATCTCCTGGCCAAAAACATCGAGGAATTTGAATTACTGCACAAAAAGAAAGATAGGTACATTCCTCCACATGAGCGTAGAAACCTCAAGGATTATGAGGGTGGATAGATGGAGGAGATACTCTCACTCATTCTCTACAACGTCGAAGAGCACGACAGAGTGTTGAAAGAGATAAATGAGAATGTCTCAATGCTAAATCAGATGATTGCTTCTCATTCCATATCTATTAAGCCACTGGAGACCCAAATGGGTCATATGTTGTCTCGTCTGTATCCGAGACAACAAGGGGGGTCGCCTAGTGATACTATGGAAAACCCCAAGAATGAAGCTTGAGTGGTTACTTGCGTCGTGCCACGACGTTAACTAAGGCGCTTCTTGAGAGGCAACCCAAGTTTTTATTGCTTTGTGTTTGTTTTTGGAATAACGGGTGTTGATTGTGCAGGTGAAAAAGTGGATTGTGTTTGAAAAGTGCATGTTGGCAAGCCAAAAGTGGCATCGGCGACTCTCTGAAGAGGTCATCGAGCCCGACTTGGACCACCGTTGGACTCAAGAAAATATCAAGTTGGAGTCAGTAAAACTCGGCAGGCCCATGGACATATCGGCGACTCGCCCAGTAGGTTGGCGAGCATAATTTTGTCCACCGTTTGGACCTCCAAATCAACTGGAGGTCCTGTAAAACTCAGCGAGGTAAGTACCCACTCGGCGTGTCACCGAGTGAGTCGGCGAAGATGACTAATATCACCGAAAGGGCACGAACTGGACGGTTTTTAAAAGGCCAAAGTTTTAAAATATCAAACACTTTCACATTTCCTCACTTTTAACTTCATACAATCACACCCACATTTTAGTTTTTCAATATTTTTGCATTCTATCTGTTTTGGGTCGTTGATCTTGTGTTCGGAGTTGGAATTCATTGCCGCCTAGCATTACAAATTCATATTTCGACATCAAAGGTTAGTTTTCCAAACCCCAAACTCTTAATTAGCGGTTGACTTCAAATGCAATTGTTTAAATTGTTATTGATATGTGCTGGGCCTCTCTGAAATCATTAATGTGTGCTAGTTTGCCGATTTTAATTTCGTAATTGTGCCTAAATTATTGATTCACTGATTTTCATGCTTTAAAGTTGATTGTAATCTTGTGGGTTGTGTAAAATCGTTGTTGAATCTAGTCAGGCGAAGTATGAGTAACACAAATTGTGCTAAATGATGTGCTTTGCCTAATGATGGAGCGTTTGACGTCATTCTTAAGGGCTAAAGTCATCAAATGGCCAATTTTGCCCAAACCGGGGGAATTCTAAGTACCCCGGTGGCATGGGTGATATGAGTCTAAGCTTAATTGAGTTAGTATGTGGTTTGATTTTGTTTTCGAGGGCTGCGGGTTTGATTTTGGGAGTTGGGGTTGAAAACAGGCACGTTGGGCAGTTTGGCGAGTTGGGTCGAGCTCACTGAACCTCTCGGCGGTTCACCGAAATCCCCCTTGATCGCCTTTAATTTCTTGGGTTAGTTGATTTTGATTTTTTAACTTTCGGGGAGAAGCTTGAGCTCACCGAAAGTTGCCTTTGATCGCCTTTTCTGCGCCCCCAACCCCTAAAACATACTGTAACTTTCGGCGGGCTAGTCTGAGCTCGCCGAATGGTGTCACTGATTCACTGAAGGGCCCTGAACATCACCGACCTACTATTTTTCTAGATAATTTTTTAGCCAATCCTTTCGGCAAGCCCGATCTGACTCGCCAAAGTGGTTCGGCGAGTCTTTTTGTAACCTATTTTTCTACACTTTTCTTTGATTAATTCTAACTCTTTTTGGTGTGTTGTGCAGATATAGCTAGACTAAAAGTAGCAGGTCGAGACACACCGCCTCGCAAGAGGGTTAAGGGAATTACTATAAATGAGGATGCAGCTGCATCCCCGGCAAAGACAACAAAACTTCCTACCGCAGGTGGGAAGGGCAAAGGGAAAGGCAAGGCACCTACTCCTGCATCACCAGAGGTCAACTCCGACAGTGACGGAATATACGCCACTCACCTCACAACTACCAAAAATGAGGGAGATCATCAAGACCCTTAGACTGACATCTCTGAGCCTAAGGATGAGCAGCTGCTACTGGCCCGGAGTGCTGAGATGCGCTCCAAGAGGATGCATGATCCGTCTAGGATCAGGATGCCTGAGACCCGTACTCCTCCTCCTGTCCCAGATCAGGCTGTGGTCCCAGCACCACCTCCATAGGGTCTTCCTCCCCGGTCTATAAACAGATTAAAGGCTGAAGGACTGAGGACGATCATAGAGGAGAAGAGGTTGTCTACAGATGGAGTGATAGACAAATATCAAGAGATCTGGCGAACCTTACAGTCTCACAAGTTCCAAATCTTCACCAAACCCCATGGCCCTTACATTCCTAACCGGGTTCGGGAGTTTTTACAGTTCCTATGGAGATCTAGTGCCACAAGGGAAGAAAAAGGCCGCGACATTCAAGCCGGTAGATTATGTGGTTATCAAGGGCAAGAAAGTGAAGTGTGATAGTGATGCTATCAATGTAGTTCTGGAGTGTACAAAGGATATTGAGGATGACTGTCAATACATGATCAGGACAAGAACGTTGGAGACTATGAAAAAGTGGTTGGCCCCTCTGTTATCTGACGGTACTCCTAGGTGGATCGAGGCTGGAGCACCCATAGAAAAGAAAGACCTCAATGTAGCAGCAAGGTACTGGTTTGGCTTCATCAGCAGTTCTATCATGCCATCCCAAAATGAGTTTATCCTCCCCCACGCGAAAGGAGCCTGTCTTGGTTGCATCATTGATGGGACTAGGTTAAACTTGGGGATGATCATTGGCCAAGAAATGGCCATGAGGGCTAAACAACGTCAGATTTCACTCCCATTCCCGGTGTTGATAATCGAGTTGTGCAGACGAGCCCGGGTGCCTCGCAATGAGAAGAAGGATGTGGAAGTGATTCCCACCTCCTGTAATGACATTCGGAGGATTGAGGCTGAGTATCTAAAGGATGAGGCTGAGAAGAAGAAGGCAACCCCAATGGATTTTTCCCCGGATGTGAACATTGAGACTTTACCTGTAGAGGCAGTATTGCCTACTCCGGCCTCTAGGCCTTCATGTATATCTAGTTATGTTCCTGTTGTGACCCTAGGTCTGGTGCTAGTGCTGTTGCTGCTTCCCGACCTCCACTCACCCAGGTTGCGATACTACGAATGGGGCATCTAGCCCATTCTGCCTCCAGGCGTGCCTCCAGGTTTGAGGCCACAGTCCCCGGGATGATTGAGAGGGCTCTCACTGCTGTTGTGACACCTCTTAGTGTATCTATTGATGCCCTTGCCGTAAGGATAGCAGTGTGTGAGCGAGGACAAGGGACCACTAATGAGGTGACGGCCCTGAAGGCTGTAATTGCTGAATTGAGGAAGGACGTGGATCAGTTGAAGTCCACAGATATGTCTATGATTTTTGGGACTGTGGAGATCCCCGATATGCCAGCTGACTCTGATGTGCCTCCGACTACCACCGGAGATGAGGTTTGAGCTGATAAGGTAGCTACTACCAAGTCCGAGGCCAAGACTGATAAGGAGCAGCTCGGCGCCGATGAGGAGACTATTTCTGAGGGCCTTACAGAGGTTGAGGAGGCCATGGTGCATTCAGCCGTACAGATTTCATTGGCAGATACACCCAGTGTTGCTGTTACACCGGGTAGTAATACGCAGGATCAGAGTGTTGCATCGGGCATTGATACCCCGACAGATGGAGCGACTGTGTAGACATGACCTTTCTTTACCTCTCTCTCTGTCATTTTTATTGACATTTGAATATTTTTTTTGCATTTTAGGACAACTGCATTTTTTATTCGTTGTGGGGTGAGGTATTTCCATACCTACATCTTATAACTATATTTTGTATATATTGGGCTTGTTTTTGGTTTTATGTGTTGATCTTGTTTTGTGGATGTTTGAGCTTATGGCTCCTTGTTATGAAATGAAAATGGTTTTTGACCCTTTTGAAAAAAATTTCCACCTCTTGTTTTGTGTGAATGTGGTTATTTTTGTGCAAATTTAAGTATCGGTTATGATCAATACCGATGACTTGAATAGTTCTCTTAATCGAACAAAACTGATTGCGCGGCTACGATGAGGCCAAATGAAGTTGCATAGACAATGTGTGAACTGTTTGCATCTCGTTGTGACTAGTCGGTTATCGAATGGAGTCTCTTATGATGAACATTGCACACTAGCAAAGTGTGAAGTCTCGTTTGATATTGGTGCCAATGCCTTGTGTGATGAGCTTACTGTGAACATTGTGTGATGACACCTAGAATTTTCCCCGTTGGTCTGGTTGACTAAGTGATGCAAGCTCTTGAAATGATCTTAGGAAACTATTTTGAAGAGTGAAACAATTTGACAATATACCTCTTTTGTGGCCAACCTTGTGAGATGTGTGAACCTTGCTTGAACCCCATTTGAGCCTTGTCCTTTTGTTGGAAGAAACTTGATGCAATTATGACTCCTCTTTATCCATTCACCTATAATCCTCATGAAGTGTGGTTTGTTTGAATAGCCAACTTAGGCCAAAAGCCTAAGTTGGGGGTGTGGTGAAAAGAGAAGGTAAATCAAGAAGTGTAATAAAATTCCCCTTTGAGCCAATGGTCTTGAAAAAGATGGAACCTCTCCATATAAAAAAAAAGAAGAGAAAGAAAAGAATAAAGAAAAAGAAAAAGAATGAAAAAGTTGTGAAATAAAGTTGTGAAAGTACAAAAGAAATGGAGTGTCCGGAAAGTTGAATAATGGGGTGAATTTTGAGCATTAATAAAAATGCTGGAAAAAAAAGGAAGAAAAGTGATGTTGAGACCACATTTCATGAGGATAGCAGCCACTGAGCCTAAATGATCATACCTTCACACTCAACCCAATTACAGGCCTTGAAAAGACCTTTTTGATCTTGAGTGAGCTGAAAAAATTGTTGATTGGAAAATAAGGACAAACCTATGGGTGAAGTCATGCATGTGTTCATCTTTGTGAGTGTGAGCGTTGTATGTGATTTCGAAGCTATAAATTGTTGAAGAATTGTGTGTGAATATCGAATCATCTTTGTTGTGAGGGCATTTGAGTACCTTTGTTGAGCTTGAACTTGCATTTGAAGCAAGTACTGTGAAATTGAGAATCTTTGATAATGGTGAGTCACAATTTGAATCTTTGAGTGCACAATTGATCCATGCATGAGTAAGTTGAGTCTTGTTGTGTGCATTCATGATTGAGTCTTATGTAGCACTGTTTGAGACATCCCTTTTGAACTGCTGAACTTGAGCTTTACTTGAGGACAAGTAAAAGTTTAAGTTGGGGGTGTTGATGAGTCCAAGGTTTGGACTCATTTAGGAATTTATTTATATAGATTTAGTGTCCTCAAATGCTTATTTTGTGCCAATAAGTGATGTTAAATCCTTGATTTTACAGGAATATGGATTGAGGAACAAAGCAAGGACACTAACTTGCGAAAAGGAACAAAACGAGGTGAAAGAATGAAGAAAGGCAAGCCTGGTGATAGCCAAGTTCACTTGGTGAATCGCCGAATGGCTATATGACCGCCCAAAGTTCCAGTGTGCCAAGCCCTGAGGGAAGAAACCAAGTCGGTGAGAGAAAGGAGCAGTCGGCGGATCGCCGACTAGTTCCGCGATGCAGTGCTAGATCGCCCAAAGTTACAGACCTTGAGGATGCTGAATGGCAAGGCAGAAGGGCGATGGAAGTGACCAAAGGGCGGCTCGCCGAGTGGTTCGTCCAGCCCGACTTACTTCGCCAAATGAGCATTCATAGCTTATTTTCAGTGACTATAAATATGTTTATGAACATTTTAGTTTGTATCAATTTTCATATCTATCATCAATCTTTTTATCAATTACTCTGGAGAACAGTTTTTCTCTAATTTTTCCTTTAGTTTTGAAGAATTGAAGAAATTCACTTTTGAGAAATTGGAAGTGGGTCTTTGAGATTCATCAATTTGGACCATTGTAAAGATGAAATCACTCTTACCTAGTTGATGGATACTCAAGGGGAAAATCTCCACTCCGAGTCAAGGCATGTTCAACAATTCATATCATAAAGTCTATAGTCAACTCATACTCAATGCACAACAACATGAGGAAAATAAGCCATATAAGTCATTTGTCTCAAAACTTAAGCAGTTCATGAACATGCATAATCATATGGAAATTATTGAAACACATAAAGCACAAATGACTTCTAACCATAGAGCAAATCAAGAGGAAATTCATTACCTCAAGCTAGATTAGGAGTAGAAGGAAAAAGATGAGGATATCAGGACTTCATGTCAGCCTCGGCCTTTTAAGTAGCACCCTCAACTAGTTGATTCCTCCACAAAACCTTTACGAAAGTTATTTCCTTCTTTCTCAATTTCTTAACTTGCCGATCCAAAATCTCAACCGGAACTTCCTCATATGAAAGGCTCTCATCAACTCCCAATCCTTCTAGGGAAACTATGGATGTCGGATCTCCAAACTCAATTTGGTAACTATTTTTATCTTTTTATATTGTCTAGCTAAAACCCCAATTCTTGGGGTGTGATTATGGGCTGATTTAGCTTATGGGCATTGCTAATTGTTAGTTTAAATGCTATTTAAAACTGAGTTCAATCATTTATTGTGGTTTAATTTAAGAATTGTAGTTGCCAATGCCGTTCTACCTTTGTGTTCTTGAGTTGCTCGAGAGAGAGGTTTTTGATTGATGGTCTGTGGGTATTGGGTTAACCTGGGTTCAACTCGAGAGAGTGAATGTACTAAGGTGTAGGTTGTTCTTAATTTGCATGCTTGTTGATGTTCGAGAGAAATCAACTTGATTTGGGGTAAATTATTCGATAGAAAGTTTACCTCCTTTATAGCCTAGCTTACTCACTAATATTTAGCTATTTTCTAATAGTTGCAATTACCCATATGTCTACATTAGCCTATAATCAATCACATCCCAAGAACCTGTCTCATTATTGTTAATTCGTATTGTTTGTGACTGTTGTTTGTAGTTGAAAATCAAAACCAAAACCCCCATTTGACATTCATGTCACCCCTGATTTGCATGATGTTTTTACTCGATAATTTTTATTCCTATGACTGATTTGACCGCATTCTTACTTTCCAAATTGAATCTGAAACACGTACCGCACCCTGTGGGATTCGACCCCAACTCATTTAGTTGGGTTTTATACTGATTAACAACCGTTGACGCTTAGAATTGGATGAAGTGTCTTTGAAACATTATTAATCATAATCACACGATGATCATAACAACATTACCCACAGATATCAATGACAAAGTATAAAAAGCATTTGATTTCAACCAACCATTTAGTTCGGGGTTCGAAAAACCAACCTTTTATGCCAAAATTTGTAAAGCTAGGAGGCAAAGTAATTCCAAAATACGTCCTGAGCAAAGATCCCAAACAAAACGAGAGTAAAACTACTAGAGTACGAAAAATTTAATATCGGAGTGAAAGTGCGGAGTTTAAAAAGTGAGTAAGTGAAGGATTTTGAATTTGAAACCGTTTGGCCTTTTAAAACCTTCCAGTTCGCACGCCAGTCGACCAAGTAAGTCAAGCTCGCCGACCCACTCGGTGATCCACCGAGTGGTACTTCAGCCCACAGAGTTTTACAGAACCTCTAGCAAACCAAGTTGTTCCAACGGTGGTCCAAGTCGGGCTCGCCAACCTGTTCGGTGAGTCACCGATTGGACTTTTGGCTCGCCTTGTTGCCATTTTTCCAAAATTTTGAGTTTTCAACCTGCACATTCAACACCCATTATTCAAACAACAGAAATAAAAGCAGTAAACCTTGGGTTGCCTCTCAAGAAGCGCCTCATTTAACGTCGGGGCACGACGTGGATATGCTTTCAAGGTTCATTTTTCGGGTTGGCCAAGGTATCACTTGGTAGACCCCCTTTTGTCCTTGGATTCAAATGAGATGAAATTTGACCCATTTGCGTTTCCAATTGCTTGATGGAAACTGAGTGTGAGGTGACCGTCCGATTGAGTGTGGAGACGTCCTCTTTCATTTCTTTCAAAACTTTGTCCGACCCTTCTACCTTATTCAGAATGCGTGCAAACATGTCTTCCGTACTGAAGTTCTCTGAGTTAACCTTTTGCTCTTTAGACTTTTGACGTTCATGAGGTAGGACTTATCTTTCCTTGTCACCATTCCTTTCCTTCCAAGTAGCATTACGGTCGCGCCATTCCCTGTCACAATCTCTCCGTCCATCAGCTATATTCCAACCCGGATTTCCACCCGACCTTGGATAGTTTGGACGAAAACCTCCTCCTTGATTTGCAAGGAAGTTCACTTTCTCATTATACAGCGCCTAAAGTGTGCTTCATCGGGGTTTGCTCCACCAATACCAACAACACTTACACTCTTTGACCCACTACCCATCACATTTTTCGACAAGCTATCCAGCGACACTATTTGGCCTTCTTTCAGGAGTTGTAGGTGGGTCATCATTTTGGCCATATTTTGGTCTCTCTCTTGATCCTTCTCAATTTTCTCTTTTGTCATTCTAAAGGTGAGAGGAGACACTTGGTCCTCACGAGTGTACCATGCTCTGTTAATCTTGGTCATGCCATCGAGGAGATGAGTTGCTACCTCATACAGCTGTTGCATTATACCCCCTGGAATAAGTTGATCAGCAACACCTTTGTTCACCGAGTCAAGAGTCCTATAGAAGTATTGTAACAACACGTTGTTTAGAAGTCCGTGAGTCGGACATTGAAGTACCAACTTCTGAAATCTCAGCCACGTCTCATGGATTGGTTCACCTTCCAAGCATTTGAAACCTTGGATACTATCCCTTAATGTCATCATCTTTGATGGGGGAAAAAATCTTACACAGAACGTTGTAGTCAGTTCATCCCAAGTAGTGATGGAGTTCCTCGGTAGATCAGCTAACCACTTGGTAGCTTCCCCCATCAAAGAGAATGGAAACAACCAGAGACAGACTGATTCTTATGAGATGTTCTTGAACGAGAATAGACCACAAATGTCGAAAAAATTCCAAATATGCTCATGGGGATCCTCATGGGCCAGCCCTCCATACAATCCTTTCATTTGTAAGAACTGTAGCATTGTGCTAGTGACATGGCAGACCGCATTCCCCTCAAACGGAGGTAGACGTATAGCACCAACACCACCCAATTGAATCGGGACATTAACATCGTTCAGATTTCCAATATCATCTTTGTGGCCAACTTGGCTACCAATATTCCCGCTTACGCTGATTTCTTCATCTATTCAAACACAACCAACACAAACACAAAACAAAGTAAGTCGATTAAATTACAACACAAGAAGATCAAAAGTTAAACTTCAATAATAGAATTCTAAACACCACTCCCTGGCAGCGGCACCATTTTTGATAAACGCTCAACTACACCTCATCCAATACTAGGTGTAGACGATCGGAATCTAGTATAAAACCCAACGAAGAGTTGGGTGTCAACATCTTGTCCCTTTCTTTGTCCATGGAGGAGAGTAAAGAAGACGTGGACAAAGAAATATTGACACAATCCAATTTTAGGCGACCACCAAAATATACTTTGAGTAACAACTTGGCAAGAATTTTTATGGAGTTATGGCCGAACTCTGGCTTCTGAGTTGCCTACATATCTCAGGTTTCATGAGAAATTAGTCCATATGTAGTTCGAGAGCGTAGAAACATAGCAAATTTTGATTAAAATTTACCCTAGTATCAAATTACGATAATACTATAATCTTTTAATGGTGAGGTATGAAGATATTAGCACGAATAGAGGGATGGGACATAGTTCTTAAAAAGCTTGAATGAGAAATGCCTTGTAGCAATTTCTACTGAAGACTTATTGTAGAGATGAATTTTCAAAAAAAGATTGCCCTAGTGTCGTGTTATATTGAACTAAGACATGAAAGAGTTATAAGTAAGATTTAAATTTGAACTTCTAAAAATCGAGTCGAGTTGATTTTTGAAAGTGAATCCTTGACGTAACTAGTGATGCTTGACATAGTGATGCTTGACATTGCACTAACTTTCCCTAGTTTGCTTCTTAGATGGAGTTCCTCGTTGTAATGTGTTGTCCTGCAAAACATGTAAAAGGGTGAAAAGTACATGTTGCGGTTCTAAAATTATAAATTGAAATAGTAATGTAAAGAGTAAAGTGTAGATATTCAAACGATTGTTGATGTCTATTTTTTGTGTTGTGAATGTGATGTAGGTAAAGTAACTTGTAATGCAGAGGCCTAAGACTAGCAGGGCTGCTGTAATGTAAAGCCTTCATTTGGCGAGGCAAAACTTGTAATGGAAAACATTCGGCTGGCGGGGCTATTGTAATGTAAAACCCTGTATCTGGCTGTCTAAAGCTTGTAATGTAAAGCCTCCGACTGGCGGGGCTGTTGTAATGTAAAAGCCTACATCTGGCTATGTAAATCTTGTAATGTAGACCTCTGACTGACAGGTTTGTTGTAATGTAAAAGCCTGTATCTAGTTGCGTAAAGCTTGTAATGTAAGGCCTCCGACTAGCGGGGCGGTTGTAATGTAAAGGCCTTCATCTGGCTATGCAACACTTGAAATGTAATATTTATTTTTTGGCGCATAACAGCGTTGCTATGAGTGCATGCCCCCGGTCGGTGGAGCTTCAGTGACGTCACTACGGTGTAGTCTCCGATTGGCGGAGTGTTGCTTTTTTCGCATATATACAGGCTCCGATTGGCGGAGTTCGATCGATGTTTTCTATGTACAACCTCCGGTTGGCAGAGTTTGACGATGTTTGCTATGTGCAATCTCCAATTGGTGGAGTTTGGTTGATGTTTTCTATGTACAGCCTCTTATTGGTGGAGTTTGAGTGACATTTCCTATGTACAACCCCAGACTTGTGGAGTTTGACACTATTAGACGGTGATCTTCGATTGGCGGAGTTGTTTACAAAGTTAGATTACAAGCTCCAGTTGGTGGAGTTATTTTGACAAAAAATGAAACTATACTATTTATCCTACAGAGGGCCCCCTTTCTTCAGTATTTGGTCTGGATCTTGAGGGTACTTGCAAAGATTTAAATGAAATATTCTTAGACATAAGATGTAGGTTGAAGTACTTCCAGAAAATAAAGTAGGGAAAGAGTAGTTTGGCTCATGATTGCGATAAGTCAAATGGCGTGTTTGGTCATGCCCCAAGACTTGATGTTATTTTTCTCAATTCCGATGTTCCTGCACTCAAAGAAAATTTTAGTTTGGGAGGGGGTGTTGATTTTTATCGACTTACGGACTGAAGCCTCTTCACTGGAATCCTTCGGCACCTTCTTAGCTCACACATAGATTCTTACCCTAGAGACTTGGTAGGTGGAAGAGTAGAAAATCTTTTTGAAAAGAGTTAGCTTTTTTTAGCAAATAAGTATATTACGTATATATAGTAATTCTCCAACATTTTTAGATTATGACATGTTCTGAAGTCCATCGTGCTTTCCATTTTGTTGTCTATATCCAACATAGTCTTTTTGTAGCTTCTACTCTTCTAATGAAGCTTCCCTAGCTCTTTTGCATATACTATGACGATCGAGATTCTTCATATTCTGAGGTTGCGCTAACTATGAGGAAGTGTTTCCTAAGGGTGGAAAAAAATGGAAATTATGCAGTGCATTGATCGAGGCTGACTCAGGTTGCCTACGTATCCCTAAAATAGGAATCAAATGGTAATGTAGTTCGAATACAAGTGGGAGAATTAAGAGTATGTAATGCAATGACCGACCTTGACTAAAGCTGCCTACGTATCAAAGTGGAATCAGGTCGTAACGTAGTTCAAATACAATAGAAAAGCAAAAAATATGAGGGGAAATGATTGGGCCTGACTTAGGCTGCCTACATATCCAAGAGGAATTAGGTCAGGATGTAGTTCGAATACAATAGAAAAGTGAAAAATATGGAAGGGACCGAATCTAATAAGGATTGCGTGCGTATCCCACCGAGGGAATTCAGGTTGAGCGTACTTCTAAATATATGGAAATGATGATTTTGGGTTTTCTAAGGGAGACCGGATCTGATGTGGGTTGCCTACGTACCCCACCGTGGGAAGTCAATTCTAGACGTAGTTCTGTTACATTGAAAAATGAAAAAGTACAAGAAATAAGAGTTAATCTTGAAGTCTTCAAATGTAGTATTTCTTGATGGCATCTGAATTGATTGGCTTTGTGCTCACTCTGCCATCCATTTCTGCTAAGATTACTGCTCCTCCAGAGAGTACTCTATGAACCTTGTAGGGTCCTCTCCAATTTTGTGCAAATTTCCCTTTGGCTTCTCCTTTGTGAGGAAATATCTTCTTCAATACTAGCTGCCCCAGTGTGAACTGTCCAGGTTTGACTTTCTTATTGAATGCTTTGGTCATTCTGTTCTGATAGAGCTGACCATGACAAACTGCATCCATCCTCTTTTCATCAATGAGCATCAATTGTTCATGCCTGCTGCGTATCCATTCTGCATCATCCAAACCAACCTCTTGGATAATCCTTAAAGATGGTATTTCAACCTCGGCAGGTATTACTGCTTCCAAACTATAAACCAACATATAAGGAGTTGCCCCGGTTGATATTCTGATTATGTTGCGATAACCGAGTAAAGCGTATGGTAGCTTCTCTTGCCATTGCCTGTGACTATCTATGATTTTCCTCAAAATCTTCTTGATATTCTTATTTGCGGCCTCAACTTCTCCATTCATCTATGGCCGGTAAACTGTGGAATTTCGATGAGCAATCTTGAACCTTTCATAAGTTTCCCTCATAAGATCACTGTTGAGGTTGGCTGCATTATCTGTTATGATTGATTCTAGAATTCCAAACTTAAAAACTATGTTGTTGTGAAAAATGTCTGGTACTACCTTTTTAGTCAATGCCTTGTATGTCGAAGCTTCAACCCACTTCGTGAAATAATCGATAGCTACTAGGATGAAACGATGTCCATTTGATATGGGAGGCTCTATGGGTTCAATAACATCCATGCCCCAAGCGACAAATGGCCAAGGGGAACCCATCACATTGAGCTCATTCGGTGGAACCCATATAAAATCTCCATGCACTTCACACTGATGAAACTTTTGCCCATACCGGATGCTATCTCTCTCCATGGTCATCCAAAAATATCTAGTTCTTAAAATCTTGTTTGCCGAGGTGAACCCATTCATGTGAGGTCCACATGTTCCTGCATGTATTTCTTCCAAAAGCCTTGTTGCTTCTGCGGCTTCGACACACCTCAGAAATCCTAAATCTAAAGTTCTCCTATATAGGATTTCTCCATTAAGGAAGAAATGATTGTCCATCCTCCTCAAAGTCCGTTTTTGCTTGCTGGTGGAATTTTCAGGATATTCATGTGCTTCTATCAACCTTCTGATGTCAAAGTACCATGGTTTTCCATCAAGCTCCTCATCTACATGAAAATAATATGCATGTTGATCATGTATCTCTATATCGATAGGGTCGATGTAATTCTTGTCTGGATGCTGAATCGTCAAGGACAATGTTGCCAAAGCATTGACAAACTCATTTTGAGTTCAAGGGACATGCTTGAACTTAATCCTTGTGAATCTCCTACTCAACTCCTTTATGTAATGAAAATAAGGAAGGATCTTGACATTCTTAGTGGTCCATTCTCCTTGCACCTGATGAACCAATAAGTTGGAATATCCTATCACCAAAAGTTCTTTGATGTTCATGTCTATGGCTATCCTGAATCCGAGAATACAAGATTCATATTCTGCCATGTTATTGGTACAATAAAACATAATCTTGGCTGAGATTGGGTAATACTGACCTATTTCCAAAATTAAGACTGCTCCAATTCCCACTCCAATAGAGTTTGATGCTCCATCAAAGAACATCCTACATTAATCATACGACTCTGATATGTCTTCTCCTACAAACAAAACCTCTTCATCAGGGAAGTAGGTTGTGAGTGTCTTGTAATCCTGGTCCACCGGGTTTTCCGTGAGGTGATCAGCCAAGGCTTGTCCTTTGATGGCCTTCTGTGTCACGCACACAATATCGAACTCACTAAACAAAATTTGCAATTTGCCAATTTACCTGTAGGCATCAGCTTCTGAAAGATATACTTGAGTGGATCCATTCTTGAGATCAAGTACGTGGTGTATACATATAGGTAATGCCTAAATTTTTGCGTGATCCAAGTAAAAGCGCAACACGTTTGTTCCAACAAGGTGTATCTTACCTCGTATGGTGTGAACTTCTTGCTCAAATAGTAAATGGCTTGCTCTCTTCTGCCTGTCTCGTCGTGCTGCCCCAATACATATCCAAATGTGTTATCCATGACAGATAGATACAATAACAAACGCATTCTAGGTTACGGTGGGACCAATACTGGTGGGTTGGACAAGTATTCTTTGATTCTATTAAAAGCCTTTTGGCATTCCTCTATCCATTTCGTGGCAGCATCCTTCTTCAGTAATTTGAATATGGGCTCACAGATCACTGTGGATTGAGCTATGAACCGACTAATGTAATTAAGATCATATTCAGGACCATCGTAGTGGACTTCAGGGTATTTGGGGTGGTCCCCACGAACACAGGTTGGGCGGTAGGAAAGATGCACAAAGTAGAGGCTGATAGGGCCATTTTTATGTAGCTCTAGCGAGAACGGAGGCTGAGGAATTGGATGATGTGATCACAAGTACGATTATTTTATGCCATCAACCCTTTTATTTAATCAGGCTCTACCTATTCTTATGTGTCTTTCTTATGCTTCTCTTATAGGTTTGAGTTCTAAGCATATGGAAGCACTATTGCATATGTCGACCACCATGGGTAAGTCTTTAGTATTGGATCAGGTGTTTCGATCTTGCTTAGTTACTATCTAGTGGCGTGACACCCGGGCTGACCTTATTCTGCTTGATATGCCTGATTTCAACTTTATTCTTGAAATGGATTATTTATCCCCCATCAGGTGGTCTTATATTGATTCTGTAAGATGGTTACCTTAGCCAAGCATGGTATTCCCCCGGTGGTGTGACAGGGCTCCTTAGTGGAACACCAGTTTGAGTTATCTCAATGTTCAAGCTCGGAGGCTAGTGGCTAGAAGGTGTTTGTCTTATTTAGAATATGTGTGTGATTTGAGTAGGGAGGTCCCTCCAGTTGAGTCAGTTTCAGTCGTCTGTGAATTTTCAGATGTGTTTCCTACCGACCTACCAAGTCTACCCACAGAACATGATTTTGACTTTCCGATTGAGCTTGAGCCAGGTACTCAACCTATTTCTATTCTCCCATATCAGATCGCTCCTGCAAAGCTCAAGGATCTCGATCTTCTGCTTTAGGATCTGTTAGGTAAGGGGTTCATCAGTCCTAGTGTATCACCTTGGGGAGATCACGTTTTGTTTGTGAAGAAGAAGGACACTTACAATGCGTATGTGAATAGATTATATGCAACTGAATAAGGTGACGATGAAGAATTGTTACCCCATGCCTAAGATTGATGATCTATTTGACCAACTTCAAGGTGCCACCGTGTTTTTGAAGATTTATCTAAGATTTTGTTACCATAAGCTAAGGATTAGGGTAGCGGACATCCCTAAAACTACATTTAGGACTCGATATGGCAACTATAATTTCCTAGTGATGTCTTTTGGGTTGACTAATACCAATGTCTCCTTTATGGACTTGATGACGTGGGTGCTTATGATGTATCTTGATTCATTCATCATTGTGTTCATATATTACACTCTAGTAAATCTGCGGAGTAGTAGTGATCATGAGTAGCATTTGATGATACTGTTCCACACTTTGAGAGATCAGCGACTTTATGCCAAGTTCTCAAATTATGAGTTTTGGCTTGAGTCTGTAGCATTCTTGGGGAACATTGTGTCCAAGGATGGAATCATGGTAGATCCGTTGAAGAATGAGTCTATTTGTGATTGGGTAAGGCCCACTTTGGTTACTGAGGTTCGAAGCATCATCGGACTGGCATGCTACTACAGATAGTTTGTGGAGGGCTTCTCCACTATTACAACACCCCTGACCCAGTTCACTCGCCTTGATGTTCCTTTGAGTGGTCTGAGGAGTGTGAGATGAGCTTTTGAAAGCTCAAGGAGCTACTGACTACTACTCCCATATTGACTCTTCCATTCGAGGGCAAGAGCTATATGGTATATTGTGACGCATTCGATGTTAGTTTAGGTTTTTTTTTATTGATGCAGTAGGGCCAGGTTATTGCTTATGCGTTGAGGCAGCTTAAGCTACACGAGCATAACTACTCCACTCATGACATGGAGTTGGCGGCGGTAGTTTTTGCGATTAAGATTTGGAGGCACTACATGTATGGAGTTCATTACTAGATCTACACTAATAATAGGAGTCTTCAATATATTATAAGATAGAGGGACCTTAATTTGAGGCAGCGTCATTTGTTTGAGCTTCTAAAGGACTATGACCGCTCTATTCTCTATCATCCGGGCAAGGTGAATATAGTAGAGGACGCCTTGATCTGTAAGGCGATGAGTATGAGTAGTCTAGCCTTCATATCTACTGTGGAGCTACCTTTGGTTTTGGACATTCCGTCCTTAGTGAATCAGATGATTCAATTTCAATATTAGTGTTAGCAGGTGATATCGGTCGGGCTGCCTTAGATTCTGATGAGGTTTTGAGGTTTACAGGTGAGATTTTTGTTCCAAGAGTTGGGGGTTTGATCCAGTAGATCGTAATTCCGATGATTCTAGATACTCTATCCATCCGGGCAATGTAAATATGTATCATGATTTCAGGCAGCACTATTGGTTGAGCGGCATGAGGAGAGATATTGCAAATTATGTTTCATGTTGCCTGAGTTGCCAGTAGGTGAAGGCCGAGCATTTGAGACGTAGTGGTGAGTTATAGAGATTGCCATTCCAGTGTGGAAGTGGGATCACATCACTATGGATTTTGTGGTTGCTTTGCCTTGAACTTCTAGACGTGTTGGTAGAATTTGGGCCATCTTTGATCGATTGACCAAGTAAGCACACTTCTTCCCTATTCAGTTTTCATTCAGTGCCGAGAGGTTAACCTATATCTACATTCTAGAGGTGGTCCATTTTAATGGAGTGCCGGTCACTATTTTTGCCAACCCAAACTACACCCTAGATGTGACATGGCATATACTACCCCGAGAGGCCCTACACAAGCAACTTAGCATACATGATACAAGAAAATAGAAACACGAGAGTTTAAAAGTAGCATTTCATATAAAAGAGTTTCACACAAAATATCGAAAGTCTAACATAAGTTTGAAAGCCATCTATCACATCAAAGGAGTGATTGGGACGTAACTGATATATCACATACAATATCAGAAAGGAAAAGACATGAAATAAATAAAAAAATCTCGGTCCTCAGAACATGAGGACTCACCAATCTTCAATATCTTTGTGAGATCACTAGCCACGAATATGGAGGTAAGAGCGTCGGACCCTACATTAGTGAAACAATGTAGGCAAAAGTATGTGTTAGTACATGTAATGTACTAAGTATGATACCAATGCATAAGAGTTATGAAATCATGTTAAAAGGGACTTTACATGACATGCAATGACCAAACTAAATCATAAAATAACATGTTAGAAAACATAAGTCATAACCAAGGTCAATGCAAGCTAAACATATTTAAACGAGAAAATACATATAAAAAAAAACCCCTAAACTTGGCAGCACAACTTACTTTAGTACTTAAACTACACGGGCGTTTAAATACCCCTCTTAACATCTTTGAAATGAATTAAATACAACCCTAAGAGTATAATACCACTCTCACCTGCCACATCATAGCCATGTAAGCACCACGTCACAGCCATGTAAGCACAACGTCATTAGTTTTCAATCTTTTTTTTGCCTATTCACCTTTTTTCTTAAACATTTTCTTAAAATTCGTTACACTAATCAATTAATCAAAAATTCCTTTTAAAATCAAAATTGCCCCATCTTCTTCCACCGCTTCTCTTTGACCCCCCCCCCCCCCACCTTTCTTCTTTCTTGATTTTCACCATTTTCAACCTTCACTAGCTTCTTCTTTTTCCCGAATTTCCAACCTTCAATAGTTGTTTTCTTCTTCAACATTCATCAATTTTTTTAAAAAAAATAGCATACTTACTTTTTCTTCTTCGAACCATCTCTCTCTCCCAAAAATCTGCCCCTTGTCGAATAATATTTTTTTAAAGTTATTTTTTTCTTAACAACTCAAATGAAAAATGAAGGTTGTGTAAAAAAATTGATAGACTTATATTTTTTGCATCACAACTAATAGAATTCAAAATGGGTTACTTAAAATTCAAGAAAGTTTACATTCAATAATATGAATTAGGTGTTGGGTTTTATCACTAATGAAGGGTGGGTGAGGTGAGATGAAGATGAAGGAAAATTTTTAATATGGAAGAAGAAAGGTATAAGGAGTGTTTCAATGGGAAGAAGACATTTGGGGAAGACAACAAAATAAAGAAAGAACAAAAAAATTGAATTTTTTTTTAAAAAAAATTGAACCCACAAATTTTATTTACTTCTAAACAAGAAATTTCACAATTTTTTTAACTTTAACTTATTAAAAAAATTTAAAAATTATTAGTTATATATTGGCCAATAAAAAATTATCATGTGTATGATTTTACCTTTCGGTTTTTTATATTTTTATTATTTCACGTGCTTTGAGGAGAGTGAATACACTCACGTTGCCACGTCAGCTCTTAGGGTCATATTTAATCGGTTAAAAATTGTTAAGGGGGGTATTTAAACACCCGTATAGTTAAAGTACTAAAGTAAGTTTTGTTGCCAAATATGGGGGGGGGGGAGTTTATGTATTTTCTTTATTTAAAACACATTTGAGATACTTTTAGAAAGTAACCTTAGTTCATTATTGTGGGAGATTTACCTTTAACCGGCATGTAAACCATGTGAGCTATAACATGGAATCCGGTGTCTATCCCACACCGAAAAGAGATGTCCTTACTTGCCAAGAAAAGAACCATGAACGTCTAGCTTTGGTGGATCCACTAGCTATTGTCTATTAAAGACAGCCTATGGTGGCACATAATTATGGGATAGGGAGATTACTACTACAAACCCGGCCTCAACTACGGGAGAGCTTCCATCTCAATATCCTCTCGTTACTAAGCATAACTCCCACGGAATAGTCATTGATCTTAACTTATCTTATTATCCATGGAAGGGCACATCAAGTAGTCAATCCAAGCTAGAGTTCATTAGAATAGCTCTTTAATCTTGATTCAACTTTGGTGAGAAAACCTTTAAACCGTATGAATCCTTTATGTGAGAAAATCCTTTCACAACAACAACAACAACGTCGATGCTTTACTCTCAAAACAACCTTAAATACTTTTCATCGATTTCATAAAGAAACAAGCATATCTTCATAAATTCATCTTTCATAGTTCAAAAGCTTCATCATATGATTAAAATATCAAAACATGGATAATGCATAGGTTCATGTGAATTCAACTTAAAAACGAGCAATTATCTCAATTCATGCATAAAAAGACATAAAACAATCAATTGGATCATAATTGAAAAAAACCCATGAGATTGAATAAAACCCTAACATCAATTGGAGATTCTAACTTGTAAAATTAGAGAATTTAGTAACCCTATGGAGGAAAGGACTCCATAGGTGAATACTATTATACCTTGATACCAAAAGCTTGCAATTACTAGTGAATTTGGTGACTTGATCTTGCAACCCTAGCCTTCTTCTTCAAGCTTCTAGAGAGAAAAATATTGGGGAAGAACTTGGAGGGATTTGGGGAAATTTGAAGAATGATTTAGAGTAGTTAGATTTTAGGCTTAAAAGACTTATATAGGGTCTTGGATTAGGATTAAAACGGCATTGTATTAGGTTAAAACGATAAGGGAAAATACCAAAAAACTCTTAAAAATATTTGTCGAGCCCTCACCGACGGATTAGACCTACGATCCGTAGGTTCTACTACAGACCGTCCTGGTCAACCGTAGGTGGGGTTCAGAGAGTTGAATTTGGACCTCCAAATGATGAGACCCGTGTACGGTCCGTAGGTACACTTACAGACCGTGCATACCAACCGTAAGTCCCAACTTTGACCCTCAAAATCTCACTAAGTCTAAGACTCACCTATGAGACATATCTACGACTCGTATATTGAATGACGGACCGAACTATAAAAAGGTACTGGGACTTTGACATTTCGAAAATTATTTAGCTTGCCACCGATGGCTCCCACCTATGGCTCCTACCTACGGCCCGTAATTCGACCTACGGTCTGTCGGTGGTTCCGTCGGTGCTGACACCAGTTTGTAGAAACCTGAAATTTTCCTTCTCTTTTAAATTTAAGGTGTTACAATATCTCCCCCTTTAGAACATTCATCCTCAAATGAGATTCAAGACATCATAAGGTGGGTGGGAACTAGATATAACAACCCAACATGAGTGCAATCACATAAAAGCACATATCTGAGGAGGGAACTGTTACGACCCAGAGGTACACCCTAGATGTTAAATGGCGTACTAGACCCCAAAAGGCCTAACACAAGCCACTTACTATATCATAACATAAAGTACATAGAAATGATGTGGAAATTTTAAAACATTTTACATAATAATCGAAGTCTCATAAAACGTAGCGGAAGTCTTTAACACTTTGTCTCAAACCATCTAAAACAACTTTGAATAACTCTTGGGATACAGCCCATACAACCGTCTAAAACATAAAACAAAAGACATAAAGGAAATGGTGGCTTTATCCTCGATGCTATGGGGACTCACCAATCTTCAACTCCTTGCTCCTACTAAGAACCTAGCCTCAAAGATGAAACTCAAGATCACCGGACCCTATATTTGATAAGAATGTAGGTAAGAGTATGTGTTAGTACAAAAGTACTAAATATGATAGCTAGCATAACATCATAATAGCATAACATAAGGGTTAGTCAACATAAGCCATATGCCATAATCATAAGAATTACTTGATGAAACATAAACTATAAGCATGAGAGACAATATCATAATCCTAAGCAAAGTCTCCAACATAGGCATCATATAAGCATTAGTCAACCCTTGGTCTTTCATATCATAAGAGAACTACTCCTCAAGTAACCTCAAAGCATACTTGTGCAATGCATGAATAAGACCCCATAATCCCATTCATGCTAAGTATCCCCTTTGGTCATCATATTCATACTTACCATCTCATGGTCACATCCTTAGTTTACTTCCCATAAACAAGGGAATCTTCACCTTTGGTCAAACATATCATGGAAGGCAACTATGGCAACAATCCACGCTAAACATACATCATATAAGAAAACACTTCATAAGTAGCTTCAAGTTATACTTGTGCAATGCATGGATAAGACCCCATAATCCTACCAACACTAAGTACCACTTTAGGATATCATACTCAAATGATTACTATTTATCATTCTAGACTACCAAAAATTGGCACCCTATTAGGCTAGACCAAGCTATAATGGAAAAACACATTAATCATGCAAGTCCAAGCTATTCTAAAAAGGGTATAAGTGTTCCATCCTTACTACCATGAAATGGTCTTAGATCAACTAAGTCATGCAACCATGCAGGCATACTATGATGCTAATGTAAGCTATCCTTAGGAGAGTATGATTTCTCAATCCTAAGCTACCCATAGGAGAGTATGATTTCTGAATCCTAAGCTACCATAAAATTGTCTTGTCCTAACCAAGTCATGCTACCATGAAGGCATTCTATAGTGCTAGTTAAAGCTACCCTTACGAGAGTATGAGTCCTCAATCCTAGGCTACCATGACTACCACTAACTCAAGCTACCATGAAAGCATCCCATAATAATAATTCAAGCAACCCTTAGGAGAGTATGGTTCCTCAATCCTAAGCTACCATGAGAACTTCCTAACTCAAGCTACTAAGATTGGTCTTGTCTTACCAAGTCAAGCTATTTATGAAGGAATACTATGTCTCAACTTCAAGATATTCTAGTCTAACATGCATGATTCATTTTAGGTGAGTAAACCTTTCAACCTAGAATCATTCTATATGAGAAAACCTTTCATCTCCCAGCACATTCATGCCTAAGTGTGCATATGAGAATATTCTTTCAACAACACAACAACCTATCATGATCATAGACACTACCCTTTCAAAGCTTTACTTCTGACAGTCATCATTCATATCTAGATTTCAAGGCATTTTAATCACATGCTTCATTATCAAGTGATTCTAGTCATAAATCATCATAGAGGTTCAATATCAAACTTTACTAGTCAGGATCCATCACATATACTATAATCTAATTCGATTCATGTCTACTTGCTTTTATTCTTGAACAATTACTATACATAACATCGATTCTAGAAAATCACCTATGAATCCTCAATTTCACTTCACAAGGCATAAACCCACATTCTTCAATTTCATCAATTAGACTAGGGTTAGCCATGGAAAACATATAATATCATCAATATATCATGATTCAATTCTAAATCAATCATAAACAAGTACTATCCACTCAATTGGAATCATACTCAACTTAACCCACAATATTTGAAGGAACCCTAGCTAGAAGTGGGGGTTCATCTTCACAATTGGGGAAAATCTAGGGGGCTCCATGGATGGAAGAATCCATGGATGAATAAACTAGCATACCTTGATTATAAAGCCCTACCAATCTTGCAACAATGGAGTCTTGACTTGACCTAGCTTGATCTTCTTCCTCTTCTTCTCCACTTTCTAGAGAGAAAATATTTGAGAGGGAATTGGGTTTCTTTGGTTAATTGTAATAATGACTAGGATCAATGTATTTAGGGGTCTATTAGCTTTATATAGGTGGTCTAATCACTAATAAAATGACACCACTTAACCCCTAATTAATTCTAGAAAGTTCCACTTTGCCCTCACTTAACTGCCTCTCACTTAACCACTGCCTCACCCACGAGAACCCGCCCACGGGCCGTGGGTGGACCCACGGAGTGTGCTGGTCTTCCGTGGGTGGAGGTACTGGAACTATGATCCATGACTCCCCTCACCCACGGGGCGTGGGTTCCTCCATTGGTGCACTGCCTTGGGGCAGATTTTTAGGGTTGTTTTGCTACGGTCCTCCTCAAGGACCCTTGGTTGGTCCTTGGGGAGTCTTACCTTGACGTTTAACCCCTAAACCCTTCATTCTAAGTACGGGAAGTCAAATCTAGGACTCTAACCCTCACGTCAAGCTCTAGTTGACCTACTAAAGTATGGGGTGTAACAATATCTCCCCCTTGGGAACATTCGTCCTCGAATGACACTTTAGGCACTTCTTAAGGTCACAACTCTAGACTAGCAACCCATTATACATGCAACACATCTAAATGCACATAAAAAAAGGAGGAAAACTGCAACTCCAAGCTAAACATACTCAATGCAACACAAGGAAGTAGGAACAACATCTAACAACCCTTAATGCAAGAAATTCTCATAACTAGTTATGTACAAGGAGGAACTACCATATCCTAGCCATAACATGCTCAACATACACTCATGGAGCCTATATGCAATTTACTCTCAAAAAACATTCATTCAAGGAGGAATCTCTCAACTCCTCACTAAGGCATGCTCAAATAATCATCTCATGAAGTCAAATAGGCAACTCATACTCAACGCACTACAACATGAGGAAATAAATCATGTAAACTCATTTTCTTTTAAATCACAAGCTTTCATGAACATGCATCATATAAGGAAATCATGGCAACATATAACACACATGACCCCACATATAATACAAACCAAGAGGAACTTAGCATCTCAAGAGTTCAGATGGACCTACAAAATGGGGACTAAATTTCCCAACTTATTCCACCTTTCTAGGGTGAGAAACTCAAGTAAACCTAACTCCTAAGCATTAGGAATACTCAACGACCTTGCTAACCAAGCACATCATCTCCCCCTTGGGAGCAAGCCTAAACGGACTTTCTAAGCACCATTCATTTCAATTTAACTAAGGTCAGATTAAGTCATCACTAAGCCTTCACATTCATCACACATGGTGATTCTAAACTATAGTGTACTATACTACTACCCTTCCTTTTATAGGAGTCTACTAATTACCACATCTAGGTATTATCTAGACACTCTACTCTTAATGACCATACTTAAGATCTATCTTAACAAGGTAACTAACTCCTTGAAGTTGGTCAACACCTAAACATATCTGCCTCACCTTACCTAGGTGGTACATGCAACCCTCAAAGTCAACCGTAAGACAAAATATACTGCAAACATATGGCATAGACTTTCCCCCCTTCCACTCATGGATAGGCTCATTCGGGAACTAACAATTTTGACTATACGGGTTCTACAATCACATAGGAGCATAACAATAATACTACCAATACATCCTAAGGATGACATCTAAATCTAGCATATCAAGTTCTATCTAGTCACATAGCCACAATTGGCATCAAAACCAACATTTTCTCCCTCGCTCCTTGTAGCATGACCCCTTCGAGTAGTCATATCTTGAAGACCATCGGATACGGAGAAAGACCTTATAGAGTTAAATTCTATGGCACAACTAGAGAATGAAGAAGTGAGATTTCCTAATCATCTAATACCTTCCTATTCATAAATGTGGCGCACTTCACACTTATGAACAAGACTCTACTAGATGTGGTTTTGAGACAATCCTAGAATCATTCTAAACCTTGTGCTCTAATACCAAGTTTGTCACGACCCAGGGGGTCCCTAGATGTAACATGGTGTACTAGACCCCGAAAGGCCTAACACAAGCCACTTAGCATATCATAACATAAAGTACATAGAAATGATGCGGAAATTTTAAAACATTTTTCATAATAATTGAAGTCTCATAAAACTTAGCGGAAGTCTTTAACACTTTGTCTCAAACCATCTAAAACAACTTTGATTAACTCTTGGGACATAGCCCATACAACAGTCTAAAATATAAAAGAAAAGACATAAAGGAAATATTGGATGTATCCTCGATGCTATGAGAACTCACCAATCTTCAACTCCTTGATCCTACTAATAACCTAGCCTCAAAGATGAAACTCAAGATCACCGGACCCTACATTTGATAAGAATGTAGGCAAGAGTATGCGTTAGTACAAAAGTACAAAATATGATAGCTAGCATAACATCATAAGAGCATAACATTAGGGTTAGTCAACATAAGCCATATGCCATAATCATAAGAATTACTTCATGAAACATAAACTATAAGCATAAGAGACAATATCATAATCATAAGCAAAGTCTCAAACTTAGGCATCATATAAGCATTAGTCAACCCTTGGACCTTCATATCATAAAAGAACTATTCCTCAAGTAACCTTAAAACATACTTGTGCAATGCATGAATAAGACCCCATAATCCCATTCATGCTAAGTATCCCCTTTGGTCATCATATTCATACTTACCATCTCATGGTCACATCCTTAGCTTACTTCCCATAAACAAGGGAATCTTCACCTTTGGTCAAACATATCATTGAAGGCAACTATGGCAACAATCCACGCTAAACATACATCATATAAGAAAACACTTCATAAATAGCTTTAAGTCATACTTGTGCAATGCATGGATAAGACCCCATAATCCTACCCACACTAAGTACCACTTTAGGCTATCATACTCAAATGATTACTATTTATCATTTTAGACAACCAAAGAATAGCACCCTTTTAGGCTAGACCAAGCTATCATGGAAAAACACATTAATCATGCAAGTCCAAGCGATTCTATGAAGGGTGCAAGTGTTCCATCCTAACTACCATGAAATGGTCTTAGACCAACTAAGTCATGCTACCATGCAAGCATACTATGATGCTAATGTAAGCTATCCTTAGGAGAGTATGATTTCTCAATCCTAAGCTACCATACGAGAGTATGATTTCTCAATCCTAAACCACTATGAAATGGTCTTGGACTAACCAAGTCATGCTACCATGAAGGCATTCTATAGTGCTAGTTAAAGCTACCCTTATGAGAGTATGAGTCCTCAATCCTAGGCTACCATGACTACCACTAAATCAAGCTACCATGAAAGTATCCCACAATGCTAATTCAAGCTACCCTTAGGAGAGTATGGTTCCTCTATTGTAAGCTACCATGAGAACTTCCTAACTCAAGCTACCAAGCTTGGTCTTGTCTTACCAAGTCAAGCTATTCATGAAGGAATACTATGTCTCAACTTCAAGCTATTCTAGTCTAACATGCATGATTCATTTTAGGTGCGTAAGCCTTTCAACCTAGAATCATTCTATATGAGAAAACCTTTCATCTCCTAGGATATTCATGTCTAAGTGCGCATATGAAAATATTCCTTCAACAACACAACAACCTATCATGATCGTAGACACTTCACTCTTAAACCTTTACTTCTTACAATCATCATTCATATCTAGATTTCAAGGCATTCTGATCACATGCTATATTATCAAGTGATTCTAGTCATAAATCATCATAAAGGTTCAATATCAAGCTTTACTAGTCATGAACCATCACATATTTTAAATTCTAATTCGATTTATGTCTACTTGCTTTTATTCTTGAATAATTACTATACATAATATCTATTCTAGAAAATCACCTATGAATCCTCAATTTCATTTCACAAGGCATAAACCCACATTCTTCAATTTCATCAATTAGACTAGGGTTAGCCATGGAAAACATAGAATATCATCAATATATCATGATTCAATGCTAAATCAATCATAAACAAGTACTATCCACTCAATTGGAATCATACTCAACTTAACCCACAATATTGAAAGGAACCCTAGCTAGAAGTGGGGGTTCATCTTCACAATTGGGGGAAATATAGGGGGATCCATGGATGGAAGAATCCATGGATGAATAAGCTAACATACCTTGATTATAAGCCCCTACAAATCTTGCAATAATCGAGTCTTAACTTGACCTAGCTTGATCTTCTTCCTCTTCTTCTTCGATTTCTAGAGAGAGAATATTTGAGAGGGAATTGGGTTTCTTCGGTGAATTGAAATAATGACTAGGATCAATGTATTTAGGGGTCTATTAGCGTTATATAGGTGATCTAATCACTAATAAAATGACACCACATAACCCCTAATTAATTCTAGAAAGTTCCACTTTCCCCTCACTTAACCGCCTCTCACTTAACCACTGCCTCACCCACGAGACCCCACCCACAAGCCATGGGTGGACCCACGGGGCATGCTGGTCTTCCGTGGGTGGAGGTACTGGAACTATAATCCATGACTCCCCTCATCCACAGGGCGTGGACCCCCCATAAGGGGCATGGGTCCCTCCGTGGGTGCACTGCCTTGGGGCATATTTTGAGGGCTGTTTTGCTAGGGTCCTCCTCAAGGACCCTTGGTTGGTCCTTGGGGAGTCGTACCTTGACGTTTAACCCCTAAACCCTTCATTCTAAGTACGGAAAGTCAAATCTAAGACTCTAACCCTCACGTGAACTCCAAGCTAAAGCATGCTCACAACATCATCTTATAAGGACTATATGCAACACATACTCAAATACGCAAAAACATGGAGAAATCAATCAAGTCATCTCATTTTCTCAAAAATCAAATTTTTCATGAACATGGATAAATGAGGAATCATGGGAATATCTACGATACATGAAACCAAAAGAGTAAACCGTGAGGGACTGAATACCTCAAGCTAGAGTAGGGACGGAGGGAAAGAGATAAGGATAGTGGGATATCATATCGGCCTCGGCCTCCTAAGTAGCACCCTCAACTAACTGATTCCTCCCAAGAACCTTCATGGAAGTAACTTCCCTATTTCTCAACTTCTTAACTTGTCGATCCAAAATCTCAACCGAAACTTCTTCATAGGAAAGATTCTCCTTAAATCCCAAACCTATTAAGGGAACTATGGATGTCGGATCTCCAACACATTTCTTCAATAGAGATACATGGAAAACTGAATGCACTGATGCCAAATCGTTAGGTAAATAAAGTTCATAATGTAACTTTACCAAAATGCCTCAAAATTTGATATGGGTCCACCTAATGGGGACTAAGCTTCCCTCTCTTTCAAAACCTCATCACTCCCTTCATGGGTGATATTTTCAAGTAGACCCAATCATGAACATCAAACTCAAGGTCTCTCCTTCTAACATCGGCATAGGACTTTTGTCGACTTTAAGCTGTTTTCAACCTTTCTCCATATCATCATGTACCAACTCGGAACCTATTATAGCAACTTCACCCACTTCAAAACAACCTATAGGTGATCTAAACCTCCTACCATACACAACCTTGAATGGAGACATACCAATGCTGGAATGATAGCTATTATAGTAAGAGAACTCAATCAAAGGCAAATGATCAACCCAATTAACCTTGAAGTCAATCACACAGACTCTCAATATATCTTCCAAGGTTTGGATAGTACGCTCCACTTGCCCATCAGTTTGCTGATGAAAGGTCGTACTAAGCTTAACACGAGCACCAAGACCTTTTTGAAAAGATTTACAAAACTAAGAAGCGAATTGGGTACCACGATCAGAGATAATGGATAAGGGCACTGCATGCAAACTAACCATTTTCCTCAAGTACAACTTAGCATATTCCTATAAGAATCCCTGACAAGAATGAATTGATCCAATTTCGTCATTCAATCCACAATGACCCAAATCGAGTCATGTGTCCACTGGGTGAAGGGTAAACTAACAATAAAGTCCATATTCAAATCTTCCCACTTCCAAGTAGGAATACTAATATCTTGGGATAAAACTCCTGGTTTTTTATGTTCCACATTCACTTGTTGAAATTAGGACATTCGGCCACAAATTCTGCAATATCCTTCTTCATCCCATTCTACCAATTGACCTCTGACAAGTCATGGTACATCTTGCTGGCTCCCGGGTGAATGGAATATCGAGAACTATGGGCTTCTGATAGAATCTTCTCCATCAAGTCATCTACATTGGGAACACATAAATACCTTGATAAAGAAGCACACCATCTCTATATTGGGAGAAAGCCTCGACAGACTTTCTAAGCATCACTTCTTTCAATTCAACCAAAGTCGGATCAAGACCTTGCTTGGTATTCACATCTTCCACAAAAGACGATTCTGAACCATTATGAACCATACCACCACCTTTGGTGGAGTCAACCAATCAAACACCCAATCGGGCCAATCTATGAACATCTCGAACCAACTCCTTCTTATCTTCCTCAACATGAGCAACACTACCCCTGGATAACCGACTAAGAGTATCCACCACCACATTTGCCTTACCGGGGTAATATAGAACACTCATGTCATAATCCTTTAGCAACTCAAGCCACTTCCTTTGGTGAAGATTTATATCTTTCTATTTAAAGACATATTGCAAACTTTTCTTGTAGGTAAAGACATAAACATGGACACCATATAAGTAATGCCTCCAATTCTTTAAAGTAAAAGCAACCGCCACCAATTCTAAATTGTGGGTAGGATAGTTCTTTTCGTGAATCTTAAGTTTTCTTGAAGCATAGGCAATGACTTTTCCATTTTGCATCAGAACACATCCGAAACCTGATTCTTGAAGCATCACAACAAACCACAAATCCATCGCATCCTTCAGGTAAAGTCAACAGCAGAGCAGAGGTAAGTTTATCTTTGAATTCTTGGAAACTCTTCTCACACGCTTCAGACCTTATGAACTTAACCTTCTTTTGGGTCAATGCAACCCTTCAACAAACCTTTTATAGTAACCAGCCAAATCCAAGAAAATTCTAATATCCGACGGGGATAGAGGTCTAGGCCAACTCTTAACTGCATCCGTCTTCTTAAGATCTACCTCGATACCCTTACCGAAAACAATATGATGAAGAAAGGCCACAAATCTTCACCAAAACTCGCATTTGCTAAATTTTACAAAGAGTTGTTGGTCCTTGAGAAGTTGCAATACAATCCTCAAATGATCGGTATGCTCACCCTCACTCCTTTAGTAAATCAAGATATCATCGATAAACACAATCACAAACATATCAAGGTATTGTCTAAACACCCTATTCATAAAATCCATAAATGCGGCCGGAGAATTAGTCAAGCCAAAGGACATCACCAAAACCAGATAATGACCATACCGAGTTTGAATACTCTTCTTTGGAATGTCATCTTCTTTCATTCTCAATTGGTGGTAACCCATCCAGAGCTCGATCTTAGCGAAGCAACTTTCTCCTTGTAGTTGGTCAAACAAATCATCTATCCTTGGAAGAGGATATTTGTTCTTAACGGTAAGCTAGTTAAATTGTGGGTAGTCAGTAGATATACAGAGTGAACCATCTTTTTTCGAACAAACAAAATTGGAGAACCTTATGGAGAGATACTCGGTCGGATGAAACCTTTATCCAACAAGTCTTTCAATTGCTCTTTTAACTCCTTAAGTACTTCAAGAGCCATACGATAAGAAGGAATAGAGATAGGTTGTGTATTTAGGAAAAGGTCAATGTTGAAGTCTATTTCCCTTTGCGGAGGAACACCAGGTAAATCATCGAGAAACACTTTCGGAAACTCCTTAACAACAGGGACTGACTCAAGAGCAGGGGTTTCAGAACAAGTATCCCTAACCCAAACAAGATGATATATGCAACCCTTATAAATCATCTTTCTAGCTTTAAGACAAGAGACAAACTGACTCTTAGGCATATAATTTCCCTTTTTCCACTTAAGGATAGGCTCCTTTGGAAACTGAAACTTGAGTACTCGGGTTTTACAATCAATAAAAGCATAACATGAATGCAACTAATCCATATCTAGGATAACATCAAAATCTAACATATCAAGCTCTATAAGATCAATATGAGTGGCTCTAGGGGATAAGGAGATGGGATAATTTCTATAACCTCTCTTAGCCACAATAGATTAACCAATAGGATTAGAGAAGAAGAAAGGATCTAACAACACATCCGGAAGAATATCAAATCTCATAGCAACATATGGCATCACAAAAGATAAGGTAGCACCGGGATCAAGCAAAGCATAAACGTCAAGATGAAATACTATCAACATACCAGTAACCACATCAAGAGAACCTTCTTGCTCATGATGAGTCTGGAGTGCATAGAATCAGATTTTCTTTGGAGCACTTGAACCCGAACCACTAGGCGGAACTTGCCTACCTTCTCTCCCCTTGTCCGTAACTGATGGACAATCCCTTATCTTATGACCACTCTTACCAAAACTGAAGTAACCATCTATACTGGCCAAGCATTTACCCTCATGTTTCCTTCCACATCTAGCACAAGTAGATGATGAAAATCCACCACCATTACCTCATTAATGTTTAGGGTCAGACACTTTATTTTTTTTGAATTTAGGAGGAACATTGGGGAAACCTTGACCGGAAAACCTTTTTCCAAACGTAGAACAACCATGTCTCTGGGTCCTTGAATGTTAAAAGTCACAATCACCGGTCCTTGCCTTCTTTACCTCCTTAGATTTTTCCTTAAGTTTCTCCTCTTCTATTTGTTGAGCATGCACCATTAGGTGAGAAATGTCCATATCATTGATGAGCATGGAGGTACAACATTATTTAACCACCATTTCAGACACTGCTAAAATAAACTTACTCATTCTTTCCCTAGGATTGGCAACCATATTAGAAGCATATCAAGACAATTGTGTGAACTTCAAAGTATACTCCTTCATACTCATGTTTCCTTTACGAAGGTTGATGAATTAAAGTACCTTTGCCTCCCTCATCTCAACGGGAAAGAACCTATCAAGGAAAGAAACCTTAAAATTTTCTCAATCAAGAGGACCCACATCAACCACCCCCTCTCTTCCTTCGATTAGTTGAGCCAAACTTGAGAAACACCCTTAAGTTGATAAGCGGCCAATTCCACCTTTTCCACCGGTGTCACTACCATGATCATCAACACCATATACACCTCATCAATGAATTATTGAGGATATTTCTCAACCTTGGAACCATGAAACTCTGGAGGATTCATTCTAGTGAAGTCTCTCACTCTAGTTGCCGTCGTACACACATTTAGGTTCACAGGGACCATAACCTCCCTATTAGCTTGAGTCGTCATGGCTTGAGCCACACTTGAAAAGTATCCCTAAACTCCACATTAGTGACTTGCTCGGTGAAAGAGTAGATCGAAACTTTAGGAGCTTGAGGAGGAGCTTCTCGTTCCACATTCCTTCTAACATATTCCCTTCGAGTGGCCATATCCTGAAAAGCATCGGTTATGGAGTAGGAGAGAGACATTATAGAGTAAGACTCCACCGCATGACTTTAGAGTAATAAAAGAAGTGGAGTTTCCTAAACATCTTATAGCCTCTTATTCATAAATGTGGCGCGCTTCACACTCATTAACAAGAAACTGCTCGATGTGGCTTTCGAGACTTCTTAGGATCTTTCTAAACCTTGTGCTCTCAATATAATTTTTTTCACGATCAAATGTACACCTGAGATGTGACATGGCGTATAAGACCCCGAGAGGCCCTACACAAGTAACTTAGCATACATCATACAAGATAATAGAAACAAGAGAGTTTTAAAGTAGAATTTCATATAAAAGAGTTTGACACAAAATAACGAAAGTCTAACACAATTCTCAAAGCCATCTATTACATCAAAGAAGTTATTGAGATATAACTCATACATCACATACAATATCCGAAAGGAAAAGACATGAAAGCAATAAAAGAATCTTGGTCCTTAAAACATGAGGACTCACCAATCTTCAATATCTAAGTGAGATTACTAGCCACGAATATGGGACGTAGGAGCGTCAGACCTTCAGCTCGCCTAAGGTTCCAGCATGCTAGCCCATGGACAAAACCAACTTAGCAAACATACAAGTGATTCGGTGACACACCGAAGAGATCGGTGATGACAATTTGGCTCGCCGAAAGGTAAAGAAAGATTTGATAAAAATGCCACGCCAAAAGGCGAGATGCGGAGCAACTCGGTGCATTGCCGAACTAGTCGGCAAACCCGACTTACTTCACTTAGTTGACTCCGTGCTGAAATTCTGTAACCTATAAATGCAATTTTTAAAATAAGAGAAGGAGTTCCCAAATTGTTTACTTCTGGGTTTCTGAGTTTTTACATTCTAAAACATTGTATTTACATTTTTTAGTAGAGATTTAAAGATTGTGAGTTTTTTTGCTTAAAGTTCAGCATTTGGGAATTGCAAATCATTAGCAAATCTGATGGAAAACTTCGTTAGTAACACTTTCTTATTTTTTGCTATGCTTGGCTAAAACCCCTTTCCTTGGGGGTGTGATTATTTAGTTGAATGCATTAATTAGCTAATAGGTGTTGTTAGTTACTAATTTTGTTGTTGTTTTGAAGTGGGTTTAATATATTGTTCATGCTTTAATTGAGGAATTGTAGTGGCAAATGCAATTCTATCTTAGTTCTCTATTCTTGCTTGAGAAAGAGGTATTCGAGTTGAATTATTGATTGATGATTGTATTGATTGCATCTTTAAGAATCTAGCTTGAAAAAGTGGGTTTGATTGTGTCGTTACAAATCCATCTTGAAAGAGTGGACTTAATAAGGATTTGGATTGTTTGGTTGTGTTTTGCTCGTTGAGGTTCGAAAGAACTCACTTGAAACGCAGTAGTTGATTGAGAAATTGCTATTTCACTCAAAACCTAGCCTACCCACTGAGATTAAACACCTATAAGTTACTAGTAATCACCCATTACATGAAATTAGCATTCATCTTAGCGTACTCCTAAGGTCCAATCTCTATTTGTTTACTACCCGTGTTAGCTTTCGTAATTTGGTTGCCTAAATCTCCCCATTCGATATTGACAATTGAAACTTTGTGATTTAATTTAATGTTGTGAAATCTTTACTTCTACAAATGATTAGGACAAAATTTTACTTATTAATCAAAATCTATATTGTATCACTCCCTGAGGGTTCGACCCCAACTATTAGTTGGGTTTATACTTGTTAGCGGTCGCCTACACTTAGAATTGGATGAAGTGTAGTTGAGTGTTATCAAAAATGACGCCGCTGTCGGGGAGTGGTGTTTAGACTTCTTTTATTGAAGTTTAGTCGTGAAATGATTTTGTTGTAGTTGAATTATCTTATTTTTATTCTTTGTTGGCTTCTCTAAAACAGGTGAAGAGACGAGTGTAAATGGGATCAACGATAGCCAACTTGGGAACAATGATGACATCAAGAATTTGCATGATGTCAATGAGAATTGGTTGGGAAGTTCTGGTGCTATTTGATTGCCTCCGACTGTGGGCAATGAGGTGTTTCATGTGACCAACAAAATGTTGCAGCTGTTGCAAATGAAGGGTCTATTTGGAGGACTCGCTCATGTGGACCCTCATGACCACATCCGCAACTTCGTGGATGTGTGTGAATTGTTTACTTTCAAGAACATCACTCAAGAGTCAGTCTGACTTTATTTTTTTCCCTTTTCTCTAAGGGGGGAAGCAACGAAGTTGTTGACCGAATTACCAAGGTAGTCAATTACTTCTTGGGAGGAGCTCACTGATGCATTTGTGAAAGGTGTTTCCCTCCTTCAAAGATGGTCAAGTTGAGGGATGACATTCAAAACTTCAAGCTAGTGGATAGAGAACCTATCCATGATACATGGTTAAGTTCCAAAAGTTGCTGCTCAAATATCCAACTCACGGGCTATCGGACAATGTGTTATTGCAATATTTTTACCGGAGCCTCGACAGGGTCAAAAAAGGTGTGGCAGACCAGCTCATTCAAGGAGGAATCATGAGACAACTGTTTGACATAGCATCAACCATTCTTGTTGAGATGACAAAAATTTATCGTGCATGGTACACTAAAGAAGATCAGGTGTCTCCTCTGACTTTTGAGCTGACAAAGGAATAAATGGAAACGAAATAGGAGCGAGATGAAAGCATGGCAAAAATGATGACCCAAATGGACCTATTATCAAAACATATCATGGGAAGCGGCTGCAAAACTGTAAATGCAGTCGGAAGTAATAGTGGTGTAAACCCTGATGAAGCACACTTTCAGGCCATGTACAATGAAGAAGTGCATATTTTTTAACCAAACAGGGGGTTCCCATCCGAGCTATCCAAGGTCGGGTAGAAACTAAGGTTGGAATAGAGAGCGTGATGATGGTTGGAGAGATCGATATTATGAATGGCGTGACCATGGCACGAACTGGAGAGATAGAGATGGGAACAAGGATCGCTATATGCCTCCTCACGAACGTCAAAAGCTGAAAAAAACAAGGGCTGATCCTGAAAATTTCCGAATCGAGGATATGCTTGCTCGTATTCTGAACAAAGTGGAAGGATCGGACAAGGTGCTAAAGGAAATGAAAGATGACGTCTCTTTCCATATCCAAACGGTCACATCACACTTGGTATCCATTAAGCAACTGGAAACACATATGGGTCAGATCTCGGCTCATTTAAATCCAAGGCCAAAAGGGGGGCTCCCAGGTAATACTTTGGTTAACCCTAAAAATGATACATGATCCCATGGCCACATCATGCCACGACGTTAAATAAGGCGCTTCTTGGGGGGGGGGGGGCTATTGAAGTTTCAAAAAAATGAATTGAGAATCATCATAGGCTGTGTTTTAAGTGAAGGAGAGAGACAGGACTTGAGACAA